>SJYV01018897.1:0-26214 GCA_006410875.1 Neotragus pygmaeus | reverse complement strand
TCATGGGGTTCTCAAGGCAAGAATATTGAAGTGGTTTGCCATTCCCTTCTCTAGTGGACCACATTCTGTCAGACCTCTCCACCATGACCCAGCCATTGGCATGGCTTAGTTTCCTTGAGTTAGACAAGGCTGTGATCCATGTGATCAGATTGGCTAGTTGTCTGTGATTATAATTTCTGTCTGCCCTCTGATCCCCTCTCTCAGTGCCTATTGTCTTAACTTGTGTTTCTCATACCTTGGACGTGGGGTCTCTCTTTACAGCTGCTCCAGCAAAATGCAGCATATATAGCAAAGGTTGCATATAGTTCCACTGTATATTACAATTATTTTTAAGTAGATAAACTAAGATTTTTGTTTGGAGTTTCAATATCAAACTCTCAAAAATTAATAAATGAATATACAGAGAAGTAGAAGGATATAGTAGATCTGAAAAGCACTGTGAACCAGTTCACACAACAGTAGGATACAAATTCTATTCATGTTCCCATAAGCTGTAGACTCACAGACATTTGAACATATCCAGGGACATAAGTGCAAAATTTTCATGATCTAAAGGTATTGAAATTATACAGAATCTGTTCTCTTGTGCTCACTTAGTTGTGGCTGACTCTTTGCAACCCTATGGACTCTCCAGGCTCTTCTGTCCATGGAGTTTTCCAGGCAAGAGTACTGGAGTGGGTTGCCATTTTCACTCACTGTGGAATTATGTTAGAAATCAGTATCAAAAGATATTTGAAAATAACCCATATTTTTCAAGTGCATTGTGACATTTACCAGGAGAGATTACTTAGACTTAGCCATCAAAAGCTTCAGTAAGGTTAGACTGAAAAAAACAGAGAGGGTGATTACTGAGAAATGCTTAGTTGTCTTTAACTTCATTTGAACCAGTTTTGTTAGCTTGTGACAGCTGTCATAGCACATTCATTTTTTAAAAACTTACCAAAATTGGTGAATTTTTGTGTAGCCATTTTTAATATTGAAGATGGGAGGAAAAAAGCAACATTTTTGGCATATCATGCTTTATTAATTCGAGAAGAGTAAAAATGCAACTGAAACACAAAAAGATTTGTACAGTATATGGAGAAAGTGCTGTGACTGATAGAACATGTCAAAAGTGCTTTGGGAAGTTTCGTGTGCTGGTTGATGCTCCATGGTTGGATAGAACAGTTGAAGTTGATAGCGATCAAATCAATACATTGTTTGAGAACAGTCAAAGTTATATTATCAGGTGGGAAANGACTGATAGAACATGTCAAAAGTGCTTTGGGAAGTTTCGTGTGCTGGTTGATGCTCCATGGTTGGATAGAACAGTTGAAGTTGATAGCGATCAAATCAATACATTGTTTGAGAACAGTCAAAGTTATATTATCAGGTGGGAAATCACCGACCTATTCAAAACATACAGATCAAGTATTGAAAATCATTTGCACCAGCTTGGTTATCTTAATTGATGTTTGAGTTCCACATAAGTTAAGCAGGAAAAAACCTCAGACTTCTTGACCATATTTCCACATGTGATTGTCTACTGAAACATAACAAAAACATTCCATTTTTAAAAACATATTGTGTTGGGCAATAAAAAGTTCCACACTGCTAGACAATATCCACAGAAGAGATTGTGGGGAAAGTAGGTTGAACCACCACCAACCACACTAAAGGCTGGTCTTCATCCAAAGAAGATGATGTGTACATGGTGGGATTGGAAGGGAGTCCTCTATTATGAGCTCCTTCTGGAAAACCAACAGATTACTTCCAACAAGTATTGCTCCCAGTGAGACCAAATGAAAGCAGTACTTGGCGAAGTGTCTGGAATTAGTCAACAGAAAATACATAATCTTCCTCAGGATAACACAAGACCTCAGGTTTCTTTGATGACCTGGCAAAAACATAATAGCTTGGCTGAGAAGTTCTGATTCATCCACTGTATTCATCAGACATTGCACCTTCAAATTTCCATTTATTTTGATCTTTATAAAATTTTCTTAATGGAAAAAAAAATTTAATTCCCTAGAAGATGTAAAAGGCACCTAGAATAGTTCTTTGCTCAAAAAGATAAAAAGTTTTGGGAAGATGGAATTACGTAGTTGCCTGAAAAATGGCAGAAGGCAGTAGAATAGATGGTGAGTACATTGTTCAGTAAAGTTCTTGGTGAAGATGAATAATGTGTCTTATTTTTACTTTAAAACTGAAGGAACTTTTTGGCCAACCTGATGGTTCTTTAGAGATATTCCTCTTACAGCTACATAGCATTCCATTATGACATACCATGCTTTATTAAAGTAGTTCTCTGTTGATGGACATTTGGGCTATTCTCAGGGTTGTTGTTGTTGTTTTGCTTTTACAGGTAGTATTGTAATGAGGAGCCTTGTGTATGTGTCTTTTTGTATATTTACTGCTTTAGACTCCTAAAAATGGTGAGCAGTCCATATGTAAATTTGCTAGATATTGCCAGATTCATCTTCAGTAGGGCCTAGTACCATTTTGCCTTCCCACCAACAGTGAGTGCTCTTTCCCCTCAGCTTTACTTGCAGAGTGTGTTGTCAAACTTGGATTTTTGCCAGTCTAATGGGTGAAGAATTTTCAAGTACTTTTAATAAAACTGTGATCAAAAAGTTTTTTATAAGTTTTTTGAACTTCATTTTTTCTAAAATTTTACTGTACTGTCTTGTTTTTCATTTACCTGCAACCTTTTCACACTAAACATTAGACCCATTGGACCAAGAACCATATGAGGAGGAATTGCTTCTCTTTTCTTAGGAACTTGATTCTAGAGTTTCAGTCACAATAATCAAATTTGACATATGAATGTAAGAGTTTAAAAGTTTGCAGTCTTGCAGTTCACTTTGGAAATGTTATGTGTTCTGTGGTTGCCAACAATCTGGTAAAAGAAAAAAAAAGAGGATAAATAATGTGCTTTACTGTTTCTATATTCTTCTCAATTTTCTTTTAGATTTTACATACTGTTCCTTCTTAGCCAGCAGAGGCCACTAGAGCCCACTAAAGAGCAGAAGTGTAAAAGAATGACAGTGCCAAGATGTGATCACTGAAAGGTCACTTTTTTTCAGTAGTTCTGCAATCTTACTAGCTATGTCCTGTTAAGATTTCATGCTTGAAAGAAACTATTTGAGGCCCAGAAAATATCTATTGTTGTTGTTTTAGTTGCTAAGTCATCTCTGATTCTTTTGTGGCCCCATGGACTGACCTCCTACCAGGTTTCTTTGTCCATGGGATTTCCCAGGCAAGAATACTGGAATGGGTTGCCATTTCCTTCTCCAGGGGATCTTCCTGACTGAGGAGTCAAACCTGCATCTCCTGCATTGGCACAGATTCTTTACCACTGTGCCACTAGGAAAGCCCATAAAATATCTATGCCATTTACTTCATAATATTTTTCATCATATTCCATCTCCTTCTTTAAAAGAAACAAGTATTTGAGAATTTTAATTAACTGTACTGTTCAGTGTTTGGTGAACTAACACCTTACTTTAAAAACTGTATAAAACCCTATAAAAAGATATAATCCTGCTTACTGTGAAATGATGTCTTGGGGGGAATCCTGCAGTTTATTACAAACTTTAAATTTTTTTCCCTAACTCTTCTCAGTTTGCAGGCCTTTCTGATATATCTATCTCACAAGACATCCCTGTGGAAGGAGAAATCACCATTCCTGTGAGATCGCGCGTTCGGGAATTTNTCAAACCCTGCTTCCATCACCAGTCCCTTTCACAACTGGGTATTGTTTTTGCTTTGGCTCCCTCCCTTTATTCTTTCTGGAATTATTTCTCCACTGATCTCCAGTAGCGTATTGGGCACCTACTGACCTGGGGAGTTCATCTTTCAGTGTCCTCTCTTTTTTCCTTTTCATACTGTTCATGGGGTTCTCAAGGCAAGAATATTGAAGTGGTTTGCCATTCCCTTCTCTAGTGGACCACATTCTGTCAGACCTCTCCACCATGACCCAGCCATTGGCATGGCTTAGTTTCCTTGAGTTAGACAAGGCTGTGATCCATGTGATCAGATTGGCTAGTTGTCTGTGATTATAATTTCTGTCTGCCCTCTGATCCCCTCTCTCAGTGCCTATTGTCTTAACTTGTGTTTCTCATACCTTGGACGTGGGGTCTCTCTTTACAGCTGCTCCAGCAAAATGCAGCATATATAGCAAAGGTTGCATATAGTTCCACTGTATATTACAATTATTTTTAAGTAGATAAACTAAGATTTTTGTTTGGAGTTTCAATATCAAACTCTCAAAAATTAATAAATGAATATACAGAGAAGTAGAAGGATATAGTAGATCTGAAAAGCACTGTGAACCAGTTCACACAACAGTAGGATACAAATTCTATTCATGTTCCCATAAGCTGTAGACTCACAGACATTTGAACATATCCAGGGACATAAGTGCAAAATTTTCATGATCTAAAGGTATTGAAATTATACAGAATCTGTTCTCTTGTGCTCACTTAGTTGTGGCTGACTCTTTGCAACCCTATGGACTCTCCAGGCTCTTCTGTCCATGGAGTTTTCCAGGCAAGAGTACTGGAGTGGGTTGCCATTTTCACTCACTGTGGAATTATGTTAGAAATCAGTATCAAAAGATATTTGAAAATAACCCATATTTTTCAAGTGCATTGTGACATTTACCAGGAGAGATTACTTAGACTTAGCCATCAAAAGCTTCAGTAAGGTTAGACTGAAAAAAACAGAGAGGGTGATTACTGAGAAATGCTTAGTTGTCTTTAACTTCATTTGAACCAGTTTTGTTAGCTTGTGACAGCTGTCATAGCACATTCATTTTTTAAAAACTTACCAAAATTGGTGAATTTTTGTGTAGCCATTTTTAATATTGAAGATGGGAGGAAAAAAGCAACATTTTTGGCATATCATGCTTTATTAATTCGAGAAGAGTAAAAATGCAACTGAAACACAAAAAGATTTGTACAGTATATGGAGAAAGTGCTGTGACTGATAGAACATGTCAAAAGTGCTTTGGGAAGTTTCGTGTGCTGGTTGATGCTCCATGGTTGGATAGAACAGTTGAAGTTGATAGCGATCAAATCAATACATTGTTTGAGAACAGTCAAAGTTATATTATCAGGTGGGAAATCACCGACCTATTCAAAACATACAGATCAAGTATTGAAAATCATTTGCACCAGCTTGGTTATCTTAATTGATGTTTGAGTTCCACATAAGTTAAGCAGGAAAAAACCTCAGACTTCTTGACCATATTTCCACATGTGATTGTCTACTGAAACATAACAAAAACATTCCATTTTTAAAAACATATTGTGTTGGGCAATAAAAAGTTCCACACTGCTAGACAATATCCACAGAAGAGATTGTGGGGAAAGTAGGTTGAACCACCACCAACCACACTAAAGGCTGGTCTTCATCCAAAGAAGATGATGTGTACATGGTGGGATTGGAAGGGAGTCCTCTATTATGAGCTCCTTCTGGAAAACCAACAGATTACTTCCAACAAGTATTGCTCCCAGTGAGACCAAATGAAAGCAGTACTTGGCGAAGTGTCTGGAATTAGTCAACAGAAAATACATAATCTTCCTCAGGATAACACAAGACCTCAGGTTTCTTTGATGACCTGGCAAAAACATAATAGCTTGGCTGAGAAGTTCTGATTCATCCACTGTATTCATCAGACATTGCACCTTCAAATTTCCATTTATTTTGATCTTTATAAAATTTTCTTAATGGAAAAAAAAATTTAATTCCCTAGAAGATGTAAAAGGCACCTAGAATAGTTCTTTGCTCAAAAAGATAAAAAGTTTTGGGAAGATGGAATTACGTAGTTGCCTGAAAAATGGCAGAAGGCAGTAGAATAGATGGTGAGTACATTGTTCAGTAAAGTTCTTGGTGAAGATGAATAATGTGTCTTATTTTTACTTTAAAACTGAAGGAACTTTTTGGCCAACCTGATGGTTCTTTAGAGATATTCCTCTTACAGCTACATAGCATTCCATTATGACATACCATGCTTTATTAAAGTAGTTCTCTGTTGATGGACATTTGGGCTATTCTCAGGGTTGTTGTTGTTGTTTTGCTTTTACAGGTAGTATTGTAATGAGGAGCCTTGTGTATGTGTCTTTTTGTATATTTACTGCTTTAGACTCCTAAAAATGGTGAGCAGTCCATATGTAAATTTGCTAGATATTGCCAGATTCATCTTCAGTAGGGCCTAGTACCATTTTGCCTTCCCACCAACAGTGAGTGCTCTTTCCCCTCAGCTTTACTTGCAGAGTGTGTTGTCAAACTTGGATTTTTGCCAGTCTAATGGGTGAAGAATTTTCAAGTACTTTTAATAAAACTGTGATCAAAAAGTTTTTTATAAGTTTTTTGAACTTCATTTTTTCTAAAATTTTACTGTACTGTCTTGTTTTTCATTTACCTGCAACCTTTTCACACTAAACATTAGACCCATTGGACCAAGAACCATATGAGGAGGAATTGCTTCTCTTTTCTTAGGAACTTGATTCTAGAGTTTCAGTCACAATAATCAAATTTGACATATGAATGTAAGAGTTTAAAAGTTTGCAGTCTTGCAGTTCACTTTGGAAATGTTATGTGTTCTGTGGTTGCCAACAATCTGGTAAAAGAAAAAAAAAGAGGATAAATAATGTGCTTTACTGTTTCTATATTCTTCTCAATTTTCTTTTAGATTTTACATACTGTTCCTTCTTAGCCAGCAGAGGCCACTAGAGCCCACTAAAGAGCAGAAGTGTAAAAGAATGACAGTGCCAAGATGTGATCACTGAAAGGTCACTTTTTTTCAGTAGTTCTGCAATCTTACTAGCTATGTCCTGTTAAGATTTCATGCTTGAAAGAAACTATTTGAGGCCCAGAAAATATCTATTGTTGTTGTTTTAGTTGCTAAGTCATCTCTGATTCTTTTGTGGCCCCATGGACTGACCTCCTACCAGGTTTCTTTGTCCATGGGATTTCCCAGGCAAGAATACTGGAATGGGTTGCCATTTCCTTCTCCAGGGGATCTTCCTGACTGAGGAGTCAAACCTGCATCTCCTGCATTGGCACAGATTCTTTACCACTGTGCCACTAGGAAAGCCCATAAAATATCTATGCCATTTACTTCATAATATTTTTCATCATATTCCATCTCCTTCTTTAAAAGAAACAAGTATTTGAGAATTTTAATTAACTGTACTGTTCAGTGTTTGGTGAACTAACACCTTACTTTAAAAACTGTATAAAACCCTATAAAAAGATATAATCCTGCTTACTGTGAAATGATGTCTTGGGGGGAATCCTGCAGTTTATTACAAACTTTAAATTTTTTTCCCTAACTCTTCTCAGTTTGCAGGCCTTTCTGATATATCTATCTCACAAGACATCCCTGTGGAAGGAGAAATCACCATTCCTGTGAGATCGCGCGTTCGGGAATTTGACAGCTCCACATTAAATGAGTCTGTTCAGAATACCATTGTAAGTTAGATGAGTTGAGAAAATTTCTGTTCAGTGTCATGGGCTAAATAGCTAATAGCACTTGGTAATATTTTTGTTTGGTTCACTAATTTTCAGTGTATTTTATTTATTGAAATTTAAGATTCTCTCCTAGAGAATAATTTTTGGAAATCATTTTGGCTGTAATGGATATTAAGGAACTTAAAACGTTCACATTTTTTTAAGGTGATAATTCTGTTTCTCTAGGTATAGTATAAGGAGAAAAAATTCAATACAAAGATAATTTTAAAAGAAAAATATTTATACAAAGATGTTTGTTACAGCAGTCTTTATAGTGGGGAAAAGTTGAACAGAAGAGTAATTGGCTAAGTAGATTATGTTACAGCTATGTGGTAGAATGGTTAACAACCATTAAAAATCATGTTTTCAAGTAACTATTAATGACATGAAAAAAATTTTAGGTGAAAAACTTAGGACAGAATTACCTCAACTATATTTTGAGAAGTTAAATGACTGTACCCTTCTTCAAATGTCTTGATTTTTTAAAATCTGACTTCTAGGATTCTTTTGCCAGAATGAATGGGAATGTTAAAAATTAATTGATTTTACATATTGTGAAGAGTGTGGTAGCTTAGGAGCAGGCCCTTTGGCTCTTGTGACCTTACGTTGAACTGAAAGTTAGATGCTGTGTTTTGCAGAACAGATTTTACTAGTGCCATTATTTTCATTTCTTTAAGTAGCATATTAAGAGGGCTATATTTCTCTTTTGCAGAGTGTAAAAAATCAAAATCAACAGAACTGATTAATATAGTAAAGAGTTAGATGTTGGCTTTAGGAGTTAAAGGAAAAGTTAATAGAAAAAGGAGTTAGTACAAAACCCCCACCTATCTAGTTGGTTTGTATGGTGAAGGAGTTAGACTGGAGTTATGGCTCTAAAATTCAATGAAGGGCTCCTAGGGGGATTGAAATTTTTTAAAAAAATTGAGCAAATTCAAGGGGCTACTTGGTAGTCTTGGTCATTACAGTGCAGCATATTGTTTTTATCTTTCAGATGCGTGATCTAAAAGCTGTTGGGAAAAAATTCATGCATGTTTTGTACCCAAGGAAAAGTAATACTCTTTTGAGAGATTGTAAGTACGTGTGGTTTTTGAGGCTTTGCTGTTTTTCATCATACCTTATCATAAGCATTTACAAGGCTTTGTGGTAATAAAACTGATATCATTTTGCAGGATGAAAAATATGTAAGTGAATATATTATAGAGGGAGGTTTTGAAAAAAGTTAAAAAATGAGGATGGAATTTCGGAGATTGGAAGATTTTGCTTAATATATTGTCCTCATCAGTAAATATAGACTGTATATTTTCACCTGCTGCAATAGACACTGCAAAAAGTATTTCCGTAAATGGCAAACACATAGTGACTTTGTTCAGCCAAGAAACTTAATCTCCAAGGGAAAGACAAAATGTTTAAATGTTACATTAGAGTAATAGCTAATACCCATTAAGGATTAACAAATTAATAGTACTTTATTGACATTTCTATTTTCAGAATAATCATTGTTGACTGCTTTAAGTATTCCAAAACAGTGTTTGCAGAAAATTATGCTATTATTTAGAATTTATTCTCAAAATTGTTAGACTTTTAGTTTTTCTTTTCAAACATTCTTGGTTTTTCTTAGTACCCTTTATCAAAGAAAAGAGTTGTTTGAGAATAGTAACAATGATGTTGGATATGAGTGTACCTTCTATTTTGGCAGCATTTCTGCTGTAACATAGGGATGTCAGATATGTAGCAAATGTGCCATCACTGTGTGGTGATTGGATGCCATGTCAGAATACTTTTTCAGCAAAGTACATTGTGGGTTGAAGCTGACAGATGATTTGCTGCTGCTGCTGCTGTTGCTGCTGCTAAATCGCTTCAGTCGTGTCCGACTCTGTATGACCCCATAGACAGCAGCCCACCAAGCTCCTCCATCCCTGGGATTTTCCAGGCAGGAACACTGGAGTGGGTTACCATTTCCTTCTCCAATGCATGGAAGTGAAAAGTGAAAGGGAAGTCGCTTAGTCATGTCTGACTCTTAGCGACCCCATGAACTGCAGCCTACCAGGCTCCTCCATCCATGGGATTTTCCAGGCAAGAGTACTAGAGTAGGGTGCCATCGCCTTACAGCTGGTGTATAGTGGAAAGAGCATGGACAAATCTGGGTTTTGAATAGTGATTCCATCACTAGCTCTGTGATTTTGGATAGTGATTCCATCACAAGCTGTGTGATCCTGGATAAGACAGGTAACTCTTCTGAAGTTGAAGTTTCTTCCTCACAAAAGCTGTCTTATCTAATGAGATGCCACTTCAGATCCATTAGGATGGCTCTTATCAAAGGAATGGAGAATAACAAATATTAGTAAGGATGTCGAGAAATTGGAACCTTTGCGCACTGCTGATGGGGATGTAAAATGGTACAGCCACTGTGAAAAAGAGCATGGTGGTTCCTTGGAAAATTAGGTAGAGAATTACCACATGATTCAGTACTTCCACTTCTGGGTATATACTCAAAAGACTAGGAAGCAGGAACTCAAAGAGATATTTGTATACCCATGTTCATAGCAGCAGATGAAAACAACTCAAAGGTCTATTGGTAGATGGATGAATAAATGAAGTATGTTATATATACCATGGTATGTACCATATATGAATGGAATATTATCCTTTAAAAAGAGTGAAATTCTGATACATGCTACAATATTGATGAACCTTGGAAGACTTTATGCTAAGTAAAATAAGCCATACACAAAAGAATATATTCTACTTAGGTGCCTAAAATAGTGAGATTTATAGAGACAGAAAGTAAAATGGTTGTCAGGGACTGAGGGGATATTGGGGAGTTATTGTTTAATAGGTTGGAGTTTCAGTTTGGGAGATGAAAATTTTATTGTTTACCTAGTAAGCATAGTCTATTAGAGTCTTAGGATTTTGATTTTTCTTTTTTTTTTTTACACCTTTTACAAACTTTCCACAGTGGTGTCAAAATTACTCTTTCAGGTAAAGTTATGTACAAGTGAAGTTGAAGTTAGAAGTAGTATGTACCTTTTTTCATATTGTTTGAGGAAGATAATTGTGCTTTAAGCTTTATGTAACTGAACTATTGGTGTATTAATCACTCAACAGCTATTGGTTGAGAACCACCATGCTTAGACCTGATATTTGCAGAGCATTTATAGTTTTCAAAAAGTTTTCATGTTATTTGTTAATATTTAACCCTATGAAACTACCAATGTTGGGCTGTTTTCTCACTTTATAAGAACAGCAGTTCTGTACTAGTTCAGTGTAGTAATTATGAAAGGGAAGCTGTGTTGTAGAGTAGAAAGGTCTTTATAGTAAGGATCAGAAGATTCTGGTTTTGTTTCTAGGTTCTGGTCCTACCCCCACACTTAACTGTTTATATTAACTTGGGCACATTGCTTCTTCTCAACTTCATTTTTCGTATTTTTGAGATGAGCCTGATTATATTTGCCTTGTCTAACGTAGTCTCAGATTGGTGAAGTGACTTGGCTTTAGTTTTCTTTCCGACTGTGCAGTGTGGGGCATTTGTCTTCTGACTCCTTGCCTATTGGTCTTTAATGATAGCTTGCTGAAATGTGGCTTAGTAGATGGTGTGTGTGTTAGTTGCTCAATCGTGTCTGACTCTCTGCAACCCCATGGACTGTAGCCCACCAAACTTCTCTGTCCATGGGATTCTCCAGATAAGAATACTAGAGTGGATTGCCATTCCCTTCTCCAGAGGATCTTCCTGACTTAGGAATTGAACTCTGGTCTCCTGCATTGCAGGCAGATTCTTTACTGTAGTAGCTGAGGAGAGGGGTGATTTGTGTTGTATGAAATGAGCAAAATTTAAAGGATATATGAAGCATTCAGAATTGGGGAGCAGAGAAGGCCAATAGAGGGATAGGAGAGGTAGCAGGTTTGGGCAGACAGAGAAAGCCTTGATGTCTGAATGCCAAGAATGGCAGAATAAAAGACAGAAAATACTATATGCCTGTGTCTTAACAATTTTCTGTCTTTTCTTTTCTTGTAGGGGATTTATGGGGCCCTTTGATCCTTTGTGTGACACTTGCATTGTAAGTAGTTATATTTCCTTTCTTTGTCATTTGAGATAGACTAAACTTTTTTCATTGAGTTTCAAAATTGAAGGGAATTTTTTTTGATACTCCGATTTTTATTAACAGTTACTTATGATTCATGGTATCAAAATGATTTATCAATCTCGTCCATAGAAGAGTTTAACTTCAACTGCATTAATAATTTCTACTGCATTTCATTTTCAGAATTTTTCATTTTGGACTTCTTTGACAAATTATACTCCTTATGCATTTAAATTTAAGAAGTCAAGTAGCTTTCTAGATCAGTTCAAAGAGTGATGAAATTAAAGATATGAAAATTATGCCCCCCATTTATCAGTGAATTCTTACCCTGTTTTAGTCATTTCTATAGTCATTACTGTTTTAGTCATTTCAGCATTTATTCACACTCATTTACCTCCCCCATCATTAAGCTAAGTGAATTAAGTATCTCAAAGGTTTAAGTACTAAAGAAAGTAGTATTTATTTGCAAACATAATTCTTTTAAAATTTTACTAAAAGTACAAATGAGATTAAATTAAAAGTGGTTGAGTTCAAAGCAAGATCATGTTTCACAAAGTGTTATGTTTTTCATACTCATTGTATGTAAAGGGGAAGAGGACAGAAGAAGGAAAGCAAAAGTTCTGCTGGAGAGGGTAATACAACCACTGGTAGAGTAGAAAAAATACTACACTAGGATCCATTTCTAGGTTCTGATCCTAACTTTGCTATCAACAGAGTGACTTTGGGCCTCTAAAAAAACTTTTAAATACCTTCTCTTATCCCCATAACAAGAAGTGAATATTATTCTCCTCTTTTGACAGACAAGCTCAGGTTCAAAGAGACTGAGGACTGAACTAAACATTACATAATCAGTGGTAGACCTGGAATTCCACTTGAGGTTTCCTTGACTGCCTATTCTCTACCTCTGTGATTATTACACATCTCTTCCTAACTAATCTCTCTGGGTTTCCTTTTCTATATCTATAAAAGTAGATGGTTGAGGGTCCTTTCCAGGCCTAACCTGTTGTGATTGTAGATTCAAATTTCTTACTGGCTTCTCTAACCCTTTTTAAATGTAAAGTCAAGTGCATGGTAATTTAGGTAAAAATGTGGAGTGCTCTATCTTATGCTTTTAATAACCATATCAAGGGACATAATCCAGTGCCTTGATGCAAGTGTTTATATTAAAAATCTCTGAACATATCCTTTTTTAGTTTTGAAAGATTAGAGATTATGGAATTTAATCCTGCTTATTTGCAGAGAAGAAAATCAGAGTCCTAAGATATCAAGTGATTTGCTCCAGTTTACATATCTGGTGACAGAATTAGGATCAATATCTGAGTCTCCTGCCTTCCAGGCCAGTTAATCCTCTTTCTATCATACCATGCTGAAATAATAGGAGTTCCAGAGAACAAGTGATCAGGGCTAGCATTCATCTCATCAAATTGTCAGGACTTGGAATGGAGTATGTAGAACCATAGAATACAAAAGCCTGTGCTGGCAAATAGCATAGCAGCGCAAGACTTACGGTGATTTGTCTATACTTTGTAATAAGAAGAAGTTGTTAAAAAAGAAGAAGTTTTGAGGTGATGTTATTCTGTTACTGAAAAAAAAAAGACACAGAGTACAAGTGTAAGTCCAAAATTCAAAACAGTTTATGTGTTAAATTCTTAATATTTAAGTGGCTGTTCAATTACTCAGTTTCAAAGAAAGCCTTTTAGTGATAATTTGTATGCTTTGATTTTTGAAAGATCAACAACTAAATAGATAGACTGTTTGCGTTTTAAAATGCCAGAACTATAACCTTAACCCGAGAATTACAAATTCAAATGTGTATATTCATGTATTACAAATTGGTGACCAAAAGCCCTTGTGAAGGAATCTGCTGCTGTGTCACCTGCACCTGATTATTGCCATGTAGAAATGCAGGCCTGGTGATAGAACCTCTTCTGATTTTTTTAAGAAAATCCAGAAATACATATTTTTATGTGAAATCTCCCAATTTTAAAATAACATCAACTTGAATTTAAAACCTTTTAAAAGTATTATATGGACCAGCAACCTCATGTCCGTGAGTCACACTTAGCCCTTCAGTTTATATCCTCTGCTTAACCAAAAAAGGTCTTCAGTAATCCATTTAAACATTCCCACAGGATCAAAGGGAGCATCCCTTGTAGTCCTGAGGGATTTGGAATTTGAAATAAGGGGTCCTTGCCGTATACTTGAGGCATTTTCCTTTTGTACACCCTATAAGAGATCTTCAGGTAAGATATAGAGCAGCACCCTGATTCAAAATTTGAGAACCCGTACCTTAACTGTGTTGCTCTAAATAAGGTTAGGCAATTCTCACGCCATTTCCTTGTCACAGAATGCTTCAAAGAGGCTCTGTAGATAGCGAAAAAGATGGAGGGCCCCAGTTTGCAGAAGTGTTTGTCATTGTCTGGTTTGGTGCAGTTACCATCACCCTCAACTCAAAACTTCTTGGAGGAAACATGTGAGTATTATTTAAATGCATCCTTTTTCCATTTCCAGGTTGCATAGCTTAGATTTTTTAAGGAAGTCTGGCTTGTTATGTATTTTTCAAAACGAAAAATCAAAATAAATGAGAGCAAAAAGAAAATTCTCTTAAAGACACTGAACAGAAATAACCTAGTTGAATTAAATTATGTTAAATTATCTGGGGTCCTTTGATAAGCTTCAGATGTTCTCTCTCCAGCCCCTGAAATTATGTGTGGAACATTTTGTGTTTAGAAGATTACATTTGTTTTTGGGAACAGATGCCCCATAGCTTTCAACAAATGCTCAAATAGGTCTATAAACCAGAAAAGATTAAGAAACAAAATCGTAGCGGTTTAGTGGGAGAAAGAGGTCTCTAGGAATTAGAGTAGATCATCTAGGTCCTAAATGGATGACTGTTAAGGCATTTAAGTAGAGAGGAGGAGAGTATGGTGAGAGAAAAACTAAGGCATATGTTTAATACAGAGATCTAGCCTCATAAAATCAACATTAGGGTATAGGTAATATCTATCTGGAGGAAAGTAATGATCCACAATACATAGAAATCTGTATAATAAATTGTATCATGATATAGATCAACTATATTTATGATCTTTATGGATATATGTTGTTTTTTAGATCTTTTTTTCAGAGCCTTTGTGTGCTGGGATACTGTATACTTCCCCTGACAATGGCAATGCTGGTTTGCCGGCTGGTACTTTTGGCTGAGCCAGGACCAGTAAACTTCATGGTCCGGCTTTTTGTGGTGATCATCATGTTTGCCTGGTCTATAGTAGGTAAGAATGTACTTATCTCTGTGGTAGCAGAGCAGACTGAAAATATGGGTTAGAGACAAAGACCAGATGAGGAGCAGTGTAACTTATAAGTCACATTAGTGATATGATTCTTGCTAATGTTATCCATAGAACCATCTGCTCTCAGTAGGGATAATGTCCATCTTATCTGAGTTGACTATCTGGACTTCTGAGATGTGAAGTCACATCTTTCTTGTTTCTTCAATCTTTAAATAATGGATAGGGTTGGGAAAGGAGATTACACTAGACCTAGCTTAGTCCTGGCATATAGGAAGCATAGGGGACTTGAGAAATGACTTGAGCTTTTTACAGACAAATTAATCATGATAATATTTAACGTTTACTGATTACTTATTGTAGGTCAGGCACTGTTGGAAGTACTTGA
The DNA here is from genome assembly GCA_006410875.1 of Neotragus pygmaeus. Lineage (NCBI taxonomy): Eukaryota > Metazoa > Chordata > Mammalia > Artiodactyla > Bovidae > Neotragus > Neotragus pygmaeus. Next base: position 10,963 of record SJYV01018897.1, on the reverse strand, counting down.
TATAGGTCATCTCATATAACCCTCACAACAACTGTAATAAATAAAAACTGTGTTATTATTGGTCCCATGTTTATAGATGAGAAACAGACACAGGGAGGTTAAGCAACTTGCCCTAGGACACATAACTAGAGAATAGGGGAGTCAAGTGTCAAACCCAAGTAGATCACATACCTTTTTAGAACTGTACTATAGCACCACCCAGTATAGGTTGTTAAATATCATTACATAGTACTTTTCTGCTTCAGTAGAAAATTCAGCTAAAGATTAAGGAGAGCCTATAACATTGGCAGTGAATGCTATTTATTCATTATTTGTACATCCCTAAAGTTCTCTTGAAATCCCACCTTAAACTGAAAGTGTTCACTAGCTTCTTTTTAATGGGATAGATAGGCTGCCTAATATTTTTGTGTGCAGTAATATCTCTTTGTTTTAGAAAATGGTTAAAAGCCAAGAAGTGATCCAAACTAAGGTTTGGGAATGCCAGAATTGCTTTCCCAAATACTATTTAAAAACTGCCTATGGAAGAACCCCTCATTCCCTCACTTTAAGAGTCTGATGATTTACTGTACATATAGTTCTAAATAGCTTAGTTATACAGTGTCCAGGCCCACAGGGGTTCAGCAAGTAGACTCTTAGAAGAGAGAGAGGTACCTGTAATTCAGCTAAAGTGTATTAAGCAAAAACTATGTGTCAGGCACTGTGCTAGGCATGGTGTCTTATCTTCTGAGTTCACAATCTAGGCATGTAAACACTTAAGGGCCGTGAAGTGTTCCAGGTGGGCAATGGAAGTCTGTGCCAGGTATAGTGGGGACACAGAAGAGGTAAATGGGCAGTTCTACCTGGGGTGGTAGGATGCCAGATGGCTGTTCAGGAAAGATTTCCTTGAAGGATCATTATTGAATAAAAAGGTGAATAGGTGTTTCCTGAATGGTCAAGAGGGTTGACATCTAAAAGAGCTGATAGGGACTTCCCTAGTGGTCCAGTGGTTAAGACTTCATGCTCCATATGCAGGGAGCTTGGGGTTTGATCCCTGGTCAAAGAACAAAATTCCACATGCCACAACTTAGAGCCTGCATGGTGTAACCAAAGAGCCCACATGCTACAGTGAAGATCCCACACGTGGCAATGAAGATCCAGTGTGCTGCAATTAAGATCTGGCACAGCCAGAGAAATAGATAAATAATAAAAGAGTTAATAAGAACAATTACTCAAAAAATACAACAGTGTGAGACCATTTGCCATAGGAGCTTTGTAATCCTTTTTAGTACAGTTCAGTAGCTTCTCATAAAGTGTAAGAAACCTCTTTTAGAAAGATTTCTATCTAAATTGGTTGGAAAGAAGCTTTCTGTACCTGAACCAAGCAGCTCTCAGCTGCTGCCAAATGCAGTTTCAAGGTCACAAATATAACTGAACTTGTAGTATATAATTCTGTGTCCCAGACTATGCCAAGCACATTCAAGTTTAGTAAATGTTAATAGTTGTGACACTCGTATTAAATATTCCTTTTGTTTTGTTTTGTTTAGCTTCTACAGCTTTTCTTGCTGATAGCCAGCCTCCAAACCGCAAAGCCCTTGCCGTTTATCCTGTTTTCTTGTTTTATTTTGTCATCAGTTGGATGATTCTCACCTTCACTCCTCAGTAAATGGAAATAAAAAACCAGGGAATTCAAAACTCATCTCAAAGATGCGGTTCACCATGAAGCTTTGCCTCTGGCCCTCTTTTGTCTATTTTGGAGTTACTTGGTGACTAGGTGTGTGTGGTGATTAAAAGGAGCCATAAAGCACTGTCACCATTTATGTAAGGAACTAAGGTTTGAAAAGCTGTCCTTTCCCTCTTAATGTTATTTCTTTAAAATATGTGTGCATAGTACACACAATATAATGCCTCCTAAGGCATGATGGGATCACTGTGGTTCATTTGGGTGACAGCCAGTGACTTGGAAAGCAACATAGATTCATTCTGCAAGTTGAATAGAGTTGGTAACTATATTTTCAGTTTTGAGAATACCAGTTGAGGTGCAGCTCTTAAACATATTGCCTTATGACTATTAGAATATTCTTCTCTTTTCATAAATAAGAAGGGATAGTCTGTCTATTTTACTTAAGCTTAAAAAGACAATGACAGGTTGGGAAAGGGGTTCATAGATGTGGGAGGAGAAAACATGCACTAACCAAAATTCAGATTTTGATTAGAGACAATTCTGCACTTGTTAATTAAAAAAAAATCAAAGGACATATAAAGCATAAGTTTTTTTAGTCTTTCTGTATAGTCACCTCTCTGCCATGTTAAATAGCAGCTCAGTGACACTTTAATTTTCAATCTTACTCCCAAGTTCTGCATTTGCAAGCTAAGATATTAGCAGTGAACATGCAATTTTTCTTCAACTGAAGTGCTTAGTGGACCAATGCTTGAACTTACCCAAGTAGAAGACCTCAGAAATTTAGATTGGTAGGTCCCTGATGCATATTATCATGTGGGCACCTTCTATTCAGGGTAGAATGAGGCAGTTTGGATACAACATAGCTGTAAGGAATTTCTTACTGTTCTGTGTAGTCTGGCCTCTAACTAGAAAGTAAAGCTAAATCAGAAGGCTGCGCTCAGCCATATGAACATGGAGAGATTTAGTGTTCTCATGGATGATTGACAGAACAGCTAGATGCTTAAAGCATTACATAGGATGAGTTGAGTTTACAGCTGCCACCTTTTCTACTAATGGGCTTAGCAGTTTTTTGATTAGGTGTGTTTTTCAGGTTGGGAAATAGCAGTGTATTTTCTTGGTTTTAGACCTAATTTGTAAAAATAGATTTCTTGCAGATAGCTACTTTTTTGCACATGTGCACCTACTTGTATTCTCAGCTGTTTATGCACACAAGTCTGAAGGGAGCAGAGTGTCTGAGACAGGCTGATTCTGAGCTAATTGGGGGTCCTTTAAGGTAATATGAGCTGCTGCCTTCTATAAATTGCACAGTGAAGAACTCTTAATAGACAAAGATTAGGAGTCAGGCACAAAACATTCATTGTAAATATACAGTTACTTATAAAGATAGCAATTTCTTATTTCACATTTTTTCTTTATCATGGAATTTAAATATTTATTCATTTGTATTTGAAGATGACCTACACATAGATATGTAATTGTAAAAGCATATTTTCCCCATCCCTAGATTAACCAAGACCAAGTGAACAGTACTAGGACAAATGAGTCCTTGGAATGATATTTAGTTATAGAGCATTGCAAAGTTGGTTCTCTATGTCCCAGTCTTGTCCAGACATTTTAGTTATGTATTTGTTTCAATTTCCCTTTACAATCTCAAAATAAATCCTGTTAGGACAAAGCCAATATTTCATTCTTGAACTGGTAAATATTTATATTTTGAAATATTTTGAAACTGGTTCTAAGTTTGAAATTGGTCCTAACTTGTCATCCGTTTCCACTGTCTGAAATTTTCTAACTTCTCACGAAACACACTCTCTTCCAAAGTTGTTTTGTAATCCGTCACAATGATATTAATGTAAAATTAAAGAAATAATCGTGCTTCTTAAAAGGGAATTAAATATTTACTGAATTTTACTCAGGCTAAATATTTGATCAGAAATTCCTAAGGCCACAGCTTTGGTGGGGGTCTGTGTGTGGCTGGGGGTAGAGGGAGTGTATTACACATATTGGGTGTTAAGGTAACTTGTTCTGTTTTAATCTGTTGGTTTGGGGTGACTTAGGGAATAATTTTATTTGAAATTATCTTTCTGAAAATGAGTGGTCAGTTTGAGGGTATAAATAAATATTAATATATGCCAAAAAGTGCATTGCTTTCTGTCACAGAAGACCTGAATATCTGAAAGTTGTAACCCTCAAAACAACTTTCCCTGATTTGCTGCAGAGGCACATGGATAATTATAGAAAGCAAGACCAGAAGGGAAAAGGACTCGAACAAAGGAAACTCTGTTCCAAGAATTGGAAGGTTTCATGTTTCAGATGAAATTCAAGCGTGTGAGCATCATTGCCTAATGTGGTGCATTACTGCCATTGTGGTTTATCACTTGCTGCTCCTACTTTTGAGATTGACTGTTGTCATATTCTTTTAGCAATAGGAAAGATGAAGACTGGATTTAATTGCTGTTCAGATGATAAAAAACTCAATTGATGCAAATATCTTTATGCAGTAGTGTTAAAATTCAGTCACTAATTGTCAGATCTTTTGCCTTTTGCCTCTTAAGTGACTTATTGCATGAGTTGAGTTGTATCTTTTTGTTGTGTTGGGGATTTTCTTTTGGGCAAGGTGAGGGGAATCACAGGGCATGGTAAACATTTTACTGTTTATTTGTTTTTTTATAAAGTGTTCCCCAAAAAGTGATTAGAAGGCTAGTAAGCATATATTTGAAAGTTTAACAGTGTACACCACATAATCTAAGCACTTACTGTGTTTGGACTTCTTGTTTATTCCTGGAGATGAAAATGAAAATCTCCCATCATTTCAGATTCTTGGTTAACATCAAGTCATTGAAATTTACCTAAAACCTATCATGATATGATCAGACATCCATTTTATGCAGTTGTTTTATTCCAGAGTAGAATACTGAAATTGTGATTCTTAATTAAACTGTTCATTTCTCAGACAATTTGGATAGAAATAAATGTGTGAATGTTAATCCATATATCATATATGTAAAATAGAAATACTTTTCTGGATTCTGTGAGCTTTTATTAAAAATAATTTCTAGGGATTTACTTAGGCCATAGGATGGCTAAATAATAATGTGACAATAATATTACTACTAATAATAGCTAACATTTATTGGGCACTTACTGTGTACCAGACACTTCTATTTTTTTAAGAATTTTTATAGCATCTTTATTGGGATACACTTTACCACAAAATTCACCCTTTTAAAGTAATGTACAGTATAGTGATTTTTCAGTATATTCACATAATAGTGCACCTATCACCATTATCTCATTTTAGAACATTCTGTCATTCCACAAAAAAACCCCATATCCATTAGCAGTCACTCCCTTTTTCCCTTTTCCCCACCCCCTGGCAGCCATCAATCTTTCTGTGTCTGTTGATTTGTCCAGCGCGTCTCCTCCAATCTTCAACATAAAGTGGTACAATCCTCATTTTGTTGTTGTTGTTCAGTCACCAAATAGTATTCGACTCTTCATGACCCCATGGACTGCAGCATGCCAGGCTTCCCTGTCCCTCACCATCTCCCGGAGTTTGCCCAAGTTCATGTCCATTGAATTGGTGATGCCATCCAACCGTCTCATCCTCAGTTGCCCTCATCTTCTGCCTTCAGTCTTTCCCAGCATCAGGGTCTTTTCCAAAATCCTCATTTTACTGGTAGAAAATTGAGGGACAGAAAGATTAAGTAAATTATCCAAGGTCACACAGTAAATTGATTTAAAATAGTAAAACACATTATCTGAGATCATATTAGGACAATAGTTTTGAATTACATTGTTATGCATATGAAATAAATACACCCCTTCCCCAGGGTATGTTCCCCATTATTAACCATTACAGCCTACAGCTGTAGGTGGTCAATAACTTGTTCTTTTTTTTCTGAGTACTAGAGCAGTACATTAGCAGCATCTGAGAAAAACACAAGAGCAGTTGTACATTGGGAAGAGTTAGGTTTGCTGCCCTCACTCCTTGAGCCCCTCTCCTCCTCACACCACCAGACACATATATCCCTCCCCATTAAGGGATCTTAAGAATCTTAAGAATCAAGTCTTAAGAATCAAGTAGCTTCTGCCTCTTTGTTTTATTTCTTCTAGAGGGATAGTTAACACATCAAAATTTAACTTGTCTATTCATGTGTTTATAGTAAAGAGATGCCGCTGGTCACATAATAATACCAGCTATATTCCTAAGACCTCAGAGAGCAGTAGTAGTATGAGAATAGAATGCTTTTCTACTTGGGTAAACTAGGTGGGAGGGAGAAATAACACAGTAAATAAAGGTTTTGCCTTAATGAAGTTAGTGTTCCAGCCTCTTAGGAAGTGGCCACATTCTGCTTTTGTTCACTCTGTTCCCTTTCAGAGCCTTTGTACTCTGCATCATCACTGCTGGTATTTCTTGGTCCTCTTGAATATGCTGTTTTAATCCTCATCTTTCCTATAAAGAACCTGTGAAAAGAATAAATCTGTAAAATGATTTGTGAATATTAAATGTACAAATAAAAAACACTGGAAAAGGAGAATTTGCATGTGCCTTTCTTGTGCTGAAAGGCAGGGGGATATTTGCTGCATAGTATTTTCAGATACACTGTCATCAGAAAATATTGACTGCTGTGTAGCACAGCCAGCAAGTTAGAAAGGAAATCACATTTACTGAGCAAAGAATATTTACCAGGTGCTGTTTTTTTTTTTTTCGTTTGTTTGTTTGTTTTTAAGTTTTTTTTTTGCCACTCCACGGGCATGTGGGACTAATTCCCTGACTAGGGATGGAACCTATCTTTCCTGCATTAGAAGCATGTAGTCTTAACCACTCGACCACCAGGGAAGTTCCATAATAGCTGTTTTATAATCACTATTGTTCCCAGTGAAGTTAAGGTTCTTGCCTTATTGCAAAAGAATTAGGAGACAAGCAGGGAAGTTAAGAAAGCAAAGTGACTTTGAGCAAGAATACTCTCTGGAGAAGAGTGGCAGACAGAGCTGTTGCTCTGGGTTTCTTTGGCAAGCCAGTTATGAGAGGTACACAAATGAAGGGATGGAATAATCACTGGGAAAGAGGGGTTTGGGGGTAGTAGTCCCTGATTTTCATCCCAGCTTCATCTTCCAGACGGTAGGAGGGATTTTTGTCCTCATTTAGCTTGTAATTGTCATGGTGTTGGCTCTTGATAGGTCCTTATGTATTAGGCCAATTTTATGTAATGAGAGCCTAATGAGCAACAGGTCACATTTGAACATAGGAGATTCCCCACCTTTCTTTCTTTGCTTCCCCAACACTTACCACCCAAAAGGTGTGGTTTCATGTCAGTCTGTTTTGTCTCTCCATGGACCCCTGCTGTATGATCTTTTGCACCCTGGTTCCGGCCCCATTTCTCTGCTCATATCTAGCTACCTGCTTGCTGCCACAGTATCTTTAATCACAGCAGTCTTTTGAGGTTGATGGTATTATCGTTAATCTCACAGATGAGGAAACCAGGACTCGAGATGCATGATACAGGATGCTCGGGGCTGGTGCACTGGGATGACCCAGAGGGATGGTATGGGGAGGGAGGTGGGAGGTGGGTTCAGGATGGGGAACACGTGTACACCAGTGGCAGATTCATGTTGATATATGGGAAAACGAATATTGTAAAGTAATTAGCCTCCAGTTGAGATAAATAAATTTATATTAAAAAAAAAAAAGTTTCCCAAAGGGATATAGTGGTGCAACCAGGATTCAGACTCACGTTTTAATACTCCATAGTCCCCTATATCAGTTTTTTGCCAAACTAAATTCATGCTTACCCAATTAAACTAAACCAGATGAGTGATGCAGCTTAAAAGAGTGTGGTGAAAAACAGCTTTCAGCTTTGTGCTGTAGACTATCCCCCCTCTCAGTTTATAGTCTGTGTGGAGAAACTATATTCTCTACTCCACTGACACATACAATAGTTGAAATACATGGCGATTCTTATTTTTGGTACCACATAAGATGTCATAGTCATCAGTAAGAATAGGAGAAAGTCTTTGAAATATTGAGAATGTTTCATCCAAGAGAAGAGGAGGAAGAGCATTACAGATGGCAGAGAATACTCATGAGCAAAGGTGAGAGGGAGAAGGCAAGCCTGTAAAGCCATCTGTGTGCATGTGTGAGTGTGGCACATTGTCCTGTACACAATCACAGTGCTTTGTGACACTTCTCTAGCTGTCTTTATACATCTTCCTTCACTCTGTGAGGTAGGTAAAACTAAGCTTATTTTGTAGTTAAGGAAATAGGCTTGGGAAATGAAATAATATGCCTTGGGTTACAAAGCCAGCCAGTCTCTTAAGAATACAATTGGAAAGTTGTTAATACAGTGATTTTTCTAATAACTCATATAATGAAGTGAATTCAACTGAATTGGGGAAATGAAGTTAGAATAAAGTGAGGCCAAATTATTGAAAGTATTGAAAAGTAGGAAATCATAAGCTAGGTCTCATGATAAGAAATCAGGCATCTCCAAATGTTCTGAAACAGTAATATCTTGATGAGAATGACTTTGAAGGAATAAGTGAGAACATGAGAAATTGGATTGGGAGAAAGAAGAAAGTGCCAAGAGCAAGAAAGATGCTCTTCTGTACGTATGGGAAAATGCCACGTTTCTGAGAACAGTTGTAGAGGTGCCAAGTTTGGCTATCAAAATGGTTATATCCTGGAGACAACTGGAAATAGGAGTCTGGAGAGTTGTAGAAATCATAGATATGTAGTTTTGAGCTGACAGATGTGATGCATGTTGAGAGAATGCATTGTCTCAGTCTTGGTGACAAGCATAGTTGATAGAGGGCAGGGCTGCCAAAAGAAAGATGAGAAGGAAGGAAGAGTCTTTTCAGACACAAAACTTAGACATGAAAGGAATTTAAGAGGTAACTGATTTCAATTTGCTCATTTTACCAATGAAAAGCTAAGTCCCAGAGAGGGAAAGTTACTTATCCAACGTTACTGAAAGGAATCAGAATATAACCTAGTTTTCTTCACTTTTGGTCCTCTGTTCTTTCTATAACATCAGAGAGTAGACTACCTAAATAGGACTGTAACCTGATACCAAAAAAGAAAGAAAAAAGGAAACCAACACTTTTTTTTGTCAGTTGATAGGTGCATATTTAACAATGAAATAGGAAGGAGCACATGAGAGTTATAGGCTCCAGGGAAAAGGGTATATCAAGGGAGCAACGCCCCAAAGATGAAAAGGACTTTGATTCAGAATATAGTTGATAGGTTAAGCCTTAGAGCTTGTCATCCAAACTTCTCAAAAAAACTTGTCTACACTCACATGTAACTAACAAACACCTCAACTGCAGTCTGGCTTTTATGCTCACTTTAGTGTTATTCCTAATTGCCAAGTCCTTACATTACTCTTCTGCATTGACACTATGCATCACTCCTAATTTCTCCTGGAAATAACTTCCTCTTGTCCATGATATCAAACTGTGTGTTCTCATAATCATCTATTTCTTATTAATGGGCTCCTCTTCCTCTCTACCTCCTGCTCTTCTCAATCTACAAACTCCCTGCATAGTGAAATCTACTCTCATATTGTCAACTGCCAGAGTAGGCTTTTGCCTGTTCAATGTGCATTTCCTTCCTCTTTCTAGTTCTTTTGAAGAATTCCTCCCTTACTGGTATTGTGAGGTGTCATCTGTGGTGCTCATATCCTCCCTGTCACAGAAGTAGACGTGAGACCTGCGCACTTGCTGAGTCACTTCAATTGTGCCCAACTCTTTGTAACCCTGCGGACTGTAGCCCTCCAGGCTCCTCTGTCCATGGGATTCTCTAGGCAAGAATATTGGAATGGGTTACCATACCCTTCAGGGGATCTCCCTGACCCATGATCGAACCTACGTCTCTTATATCTCCGGCATTGGCAAGCAGATTCTTTACCACTAGCACCACCTAGGAAGCCCCAACTGAGCCAATCATGTTATTTCTTTTTCTTCAACACAGTAATTAATGAAAGGATGAGTATCTGTCTAAGTTGGCCTAATCAGAGGCCTTAGTCTTTTCTGCTAGAAATAGTAGGAAAGACTGTCTTCCTTTTGGATAGTGAGTTGTAAAGATACAGGCCTAGGGTGGTCAGTGGCCAACTTTTTCTCCACCTGGAGGAAAACAGCTAAAGAGTATGAGTTATAGAAAGAGAATCTGACAACTGAGAAACACTTCAGGAGGCTTGAGCCCTGAATTTAGCTGTGTCCAAACACAGCAAGCTCTACTCCTGGATGGATGAGCCAATAATTAGTTTGAGGAATTCTGATAACTCTGCAATCTTATCCAGAACTTTGATGCATGATATCTAACATGACATAGAAATAGTTGCCTGCTGGATGGTCACTTGAAAGTCCCATATGGTCTCTAAGCTTGTCATGTCTTAACTGGATTTGACTGGTCCTCCAAAAACCTGCTCCTCCTCCTATGTTCCTTATTGTAGAGAACATCATTACCATTATATCCAGTTACCCAAGTTAAAAATCTAAAAATTTGCCCTAAACTTCTTCCTACTTCCCTATATTCATTTTCAACAATATTGCTAGTTTTACTCACTCAACCCAGCTCAACTCCATCTCTTCCTCTCTATCCTCACTTACAGTTTGGTTTCAGACCTCATTTTCTCTTGTTTGGACTATAGCAAGAGACCTCTATGTAGTTGACCTGCTCAAATCTATTTGTCATACTGTTGTCAGACTTACCTCCTTTGTAGATCTGACCACATCTCCCCTACAAATAGATGGGGAAACAATGGAAACAGTGACAGACTTTATTTTCTTGGGCTCCAAAATCATTGTGGATGGTGACTGCAGCCATGAAATTAAAAGATGCTTGCTCCTTGGAGGAGAAACAATGACAAATCTAGACAGTGTATTAAAAAGCAGAGATGTTACTTTGCCTATAAGGGTCCATGCAGTCTAAGCTATGGTTTTCCCAGTAGTCTTGTACAGATGTGAGAGCTGGGCAATAAAAGAGGCTTTTTTCTCCAGAGCTCCAGATATGTTTCTAATGAACAGTCATGTTTAAAAACAACTGGACTATATGATGATCTTTTACTTTTATCTAGTTTGTTTCACATTTTTTATTTCACATTCAGTGCTCCCATTTCATTTAGTTTATGTTCTCCAATTTCTCCATCTCTTTTTTTAATGTTCTTTCTCAAGCCTTTATCAAGTGTAGTAAAACAGCTTTTGTATACATAAATATGTATAATATATATTTTAGAAAACTTATGAATTTTTGCCTAACTAAAAAATTATGACATTTTGATTCCACTTGTTTGACTTAGTCTG
>SJYV01018893.1:0-16033 GCA_006410875.1 Neotragus pygmaeus | reverse complement strand
GAAGGGAAAGGCTACCCACTCCAGTATTCTGGCCTGGAGAATTCCATGGACTGTATAGTCCTTGAGGTCACACACCTATGTTAATAATAGTAACCTGTCAAATAATATTAGTCCAATTGTGTATGTTAGCAAAAAAAATTCAACAACATACGGTGTGTTTACAGTGACTTTGAATTCATTTTTATGTGATACTTCCTCCACAAGACTGGATTCAGAGGCAAGATACAAAAGAAAGAGCTCTAGCAGAAGCAAAATCAGAGTATGTATAAGGACCTACCAATGAAGAAAAGTTTACTGGAAGTAGACTCCTTTATCAATATTAACCTAAGATTAGGAACAAAGACACCTGGGGCCATAAAACTGCCTCACATTCTCGAGCTGTATTTTCCAAAGAGGTGGCCACTTGCCCCATTTGACTCTTCAAATTTAAAATTTTAATTACTAAAAATTAAATAAAATTTTAAATACTATTCATCATTTACACTAGTCATGTTTCAACCCAAAATTCACCTGTGGTTATAGAGTTAGACAGCAGAAAAAGAACCTTCCCATCATCACAAAAATTTCTGTTGGATAGCACTGCTCTAGGACAAATGTCATATGGGCAGGGACCATAAGTGTTTGAACCACTAATTTAAGTGTCTAGCACAGTACCTGAAACATAGAAGATACTCAATAAACAATGATCTACTTAATTAACAACCAAATGAATGGCCATCTTTTTTTTTTTTTTTTGGTAGCTCCACTATTCTATGTAGAACTAGACAAGGTCAACCATTAATCAGATGGTTCACAGTCTTAAAGAGGAACTACCCCCTCTAAATGTCCACTTTCAACACTAAAATGACTGAAACTGGAAGGTGATTTGTGAAAATGTCAGATAAATGAATTTCAGCATGTCATATTCAAGCCATTTTTGGTAAATGACATTGTTTACCTATTTTTTTAATTCTGGACATCAGAATCTTCACTGGAATATCAGGTGGTACACTTGTAACTACAAATTTTAATCATTAGAATACCCAAAGTGGTCCTCAAACTCATATCTACACAAAAGCAACAACAACTAAAGTTATAAATTACTGAACTCATATGAGAACAATATATATTAATTTTAGAGTGTACATAATATATTGGATTCTGATAAAAATTTCTAATTCTCCTCCTGAGGAAATTCTGAAACTCTTCAAGTGGTTAAGGTAACTATTCCTGTTTGGGGAAAAGGTTTCAATTAGTTTAATCACGCCTCACAGTCTACAATATTGCCTCTCTGCAAAGCTACTATTCCTGTTTTGGTTTGCTCTGGACTTCTCATCTGGTGTGTTCCATATTCTTGTGTTCTTCTACATGATTCATAGCGATGAAAATATTCAGGTACTTGAAACAAAATTTTTAGTACTACTTGCAGACTTTCTCAGCTTTTGCCAGCAATGGCTCCAACTTGATTTTAAATATGTAATATTTTTCAACAGATTTTCATGAAAAATTTTTCTCCATATACCCTGAAAACTATCTGCCACGTTTTGATTGGATCTCATTCTTTTGGACTGAACACTCCATGCAATCGAAGTTGTCTTTTCTGTCCCCTGCGCTGCCCTGGAATGACAGAAATGGGTATGTGCTGCTGTTGACTGAGGTCCATTCCACAGAAACATGAAAGACAGCATGATATTTCCTTCCTAACATCTTTCCCACAGCTAACCCACCCACATCATGGACCACTCGAGTAGCATATCAGAGGCAAGGAGAGGCACGGGGAGGCAGAGTTTGGGCAGCTGGTAGACAGTTGGAGAGACAGGGAATTTACTGAAAAAATATCATTCAGCAACTGTTGTCATACAACAGTTTGCCCAGAACCAGCTGCACTCCCTTGTCTACTCTGAAGTGAAGTGAAGTGAAGTCGTTCAGTCATGTCCGACTCTTTGCGACCACCTAGACTGGGGCCTACCAAGCTCCTCTGTCCATGGGATTTTCTAGGCAATAGTACTGGAGTGGATTGCNTGCACTCCCTTGTCTACTCTGAAGTGAAGTGAAGTGAAGTCGTTCAGTCATGTCCGACTCTTTGCGACCACCTAGACTGGGGCCTACCAAGCTCCTCTGTCCATGGGATTTTCTAGGCAATAGTACTGGAGTGGATTGCCATTTCCTTCTCTAGGGGATCTTCCCAACCCAGGGCTCAAACCTGGGTCTCCCGCATTGTAGACAGACCCTTTACCATCTGAGCCACCAGGGAAGTAGCACTGTTCATTGCAGCCAAGATGCATAAACAAACTAAGGGCCCTTTTACAGATAAATAGAGAAGGGAGATGTGGTGTGCACACGTGTCCGTGTGTGTAGACAAACACACAATTGAACATTATTCAGCCATGAGGGAAAAAGGAAATTTGTGACAACATAGATAGAACTTGAGGGCATTATGCTAAGACAGAAGAAGACAAATATACTACATGGTATCATTTATGTGTGGAATTTTTTTTAAAAGTCAGACTCACAGAAACAAAGAATAGAAAAGTGGTTGCCAGGGGCTACAGGGTGGGAGAAATAGGGAAGAGAGATTGGTAAAAGGGTACAGGCTTTCAGTTGCACGGTGAATAAGTTCGCAGGATCTAATATAAATTGTGGTGACTATTGTTGACAGCACTGTATTGTATAATTGAAATTTGCTAAGAAAGTAGAGCTTAACTCTTCTCACACATACACATACACACACATACACATACACACACACACACAAAAACAATATAAGTATGTAAGGTAATGGGTGTGTAAGTTAATTAGACAGGGGGAATCCTTTCACAATGTATACATAAGTCAAATCACCATGATGTATACTTCTAACATCTTATGATGGTACTTGTTAATTATACCTTATTGAAGCTAATTTTTGAAGCCTCTAAACCAATAGATTCATTGTGATTTCCTGGACACATACAGGAAAATTAATGATAGTGGCTTTGGGAAGTATAAAAATGATACTAACTTCCTCATTCCATTCTTTATCTAAATAAACAATAAAATATATAGTATAGGAAAGACTAAACATTTTCTCAAAGATCATAAAATAATAATTAGTTTATTATAGATGTTTAATAATGTTAATAAATAGATTTTAATTATTATTAAAATTATCTTAATTTTCACATTTTAATTTAATATTTAAAAATAATGCTTCGTTATCTGTTGCAATTATGACTTCTCAAGTACTGTATAATTATTTTTAATACTTATAAACACACACATATACATACACCACTCAATTACTAGAAACACTTTTCAAATAAAGTTTCAAATAAAATAGGTACACGTACTAGAGAAAAGAAGAGACTGAAATCCAGGGATAGAAAGAATATAAGAAAATCAATCAACAAAAGCATAAATCTTATTGTGGTGCCCAGCAATATTAAAATACAGTAGAATTATATAGCGGGAAGAATTTACTGGATTGCTTGATTTTTTTTTTTCCACTAAGGAATCAGCAAATAGTATTGACTAGGATACTGATTACATGTGGTTATAAGTACAGGTTGAGAGTTACATTCTTCACTGGTGGGAAGTGGCAGCTTATCCTCTTAGTTGGCTAACTCCAAGTAGAAATCATTAAAGTAACATTATCTCCCTCAGGGATCTCCACCCTCTGCCTCAGTCAGTGCACTTCAGTTTTTACAGCATCATTTGTTTCTCTGGCATCTCAATTTTCCTCTCCATAGACCCATGAGATTTAATCACACATGCAGCAAAAACCTTACGTTCTATTTCCTCTTTTTCAAGGGCTACAATTTTGCATCTGTGCTGCCTGCCCACACCACCACAGATTTAATTTACTTGTCTAACTCATCAAAATTTAAGACATATCCGTGCCTTCTGTCTCAGCGATCTTCACACTTCCTTCTCTCTTCCCAACAGCCAAAGCTCACCATGGACCTGGTTCTCCAGCCACGCAGCACTGTCCATTTTATCCTGTGCATTTTCTCATCATTTGTCCTTGTTTGGAAAATATTGTTTCTCTACATTTTCCAATTGTTGTCCCCTGTTACATTTATAGCCTCACTTAATGGAGATTAAAACAACAAAAGCAAAATGGTGCTGAAATCAACAATCTCAATTAATAAAAACTCCCCAGTAGAACAGATGGCTGTCCCAGTTCTAATTTTAATAAATATCATAATTCAAAGATTCTCTTCTGCCTATAAGAAAGAGGGTTGTATTTTAGTTGGGTCCAAGTGGGAAACACACAGTTCATGTTAGTATATGCTCAGGTTCATGTTAAGGAGTCAGACTGAGGGTTTTCATAGGCTTATTACTATACCTTTTTTTCTCATTATATTCTCCATAGGAAAATTCCATCAAATGAATTTTTTTTTTAATCCAACCAGTGGGGAAAGACGTGAGCAAGTCAAGATTTCCAGTTTATAAGAACTAAAACAAATATTTTATGCACTATTTCATACTCAATTCACTGTACACTGGAATGTTCTTTAGCCTTGGATCACCTCTAAGTGCATTTCCCTTGGGTGTTTGAGGAAGCTGGAATAACTATTTTAATCCTGCTCAAACACTGATAGACAGACTGCGTGAAGCTATGGACAGAGGTTCATAACACTGTACAGGAGATTATGACCAAAACCAACCCTAAGAAAAAGAAATGCAAGAAGGCAAAGTTTTCTGAGGAGGTTTTACAAATAGCTGAGAAAAGAAAGGAAGCAAAAGGCAAAGGAGACGGGGAAAGATCTGAGTACAGAGTTCCAGAGAATAGCAAGGAAAGATAAGAAAACCTTCTTAAGTGAACAATGTAGAAAAGTAGAGGAAAACAATAGGATGGGAAAGACTAGAGATCTCTTCAAGAAAATTGGAGATACCAAAGGAACATTTCATGCAAAGATGAGCTCAATAAAAAACAGAAACGTCAAGAACCTAACAGAAGCAGAAGATATTAAGAGGTGTCAAGAATTCAAAGAACTATACAAAAAAGATCTTAATGACCCAGATAACCGTGATGGTATAGTCACCAACCTAGAGCCAGGCACCCTGGTATGTGAAGTCAATTGGGCCTTAGGAAGCATCACTACAAACAAAGCAAGTGGAGATGATGGACTTCCAGCTGAGCTATTTCAAATCCTAAAAGATGATGCTGTTAAAGTNAAAAAAGATCTTAATGACCCAGATAACCGTGATGGTATAGTCACCAACCTAGAGCCAGGCACCCTGGTATGTGAAGTCAATTGGGCCTTAGGAAGCATCACTACAAACAAAGCAAGTGGAGATGATGGACTTCCAGCTGAGCTATTTCAAATCCTAAAAGATGATGCTGTTAAAGTATTGCACTCAATATACCAGCAAATTTGGAAAACTCAGCAGTGGCCACAGGACTGGAAAAGGTCAGTTTTCCTTTCAATCCCAAAGAAGTCTAATGCTAAAGAAAGTTCAAACTACAGCACAATTGTGCTCATTTCACATGTTATCAAGGTAATACTCAAAATCCTTCAAGCTAGGCTTGAACACAGTTAGTGGAGAAGGTACATGAACCAAGAAATTTCCACATGTACAAGTTGGATTTAGAAAAGGCAGAGGAATCAGAGATCAAATTGCCAACATCCACTGGATCATAAAAAAAGCAAGAGAATTCCAGAAAAATATCAACTTTTGCTTCATTGACTACACTAGAGCCTTTGACTGTGTGGATCACAACAAACTGTGGAAAATTCTTAAAGAGATGGGACTACCAGACTATCTTACCTGCCTCCTGAGAAACCTATATGCAGGTCAAGAAGCAATAGTTAGAACCAGACATGGAACAATGAACTGGTTTAAAATTGGGAAAGGAGTACGTGAACGCTGTATATTATCATCTTGTTTATTTGACCTATATGCAGAGTACCTCAGGAAAAATACCAGGCTGGATGAATCACAAGCAGGAATTAAGATTGCTGGCAGAAATGTCAACAACCTCAGATGTGCAGATGATACCACTCTAATGGGAGAAAGCAAAGAGGAACTAAAGAGCATCTTGATGAGGTGAAAGAGGAGAGTGAAAAAGCTAACTTAAAACTCAACTTTCAAAACTAAGATCATGGCATCTGGTCCCATCATTTCATGGCAAATAAAAGGGGAAAAAGTGGAAGCAATGATAGATTTTATTTTCTTGGGCTCCAAAATCACTATGGACAGTGACTGCAGCCACCAAATTAAAACACACTCGTTCCTTCCAAGAATAGCTATGAAAAATCTAAACAGCATTAAAAAGCAGAGACATCACTTTGCCAACAAAGTCGATAAAGTCAAAGCTATGGCTTTTCCTGTAGTCATATATGGGTATGAGAGTTTGGCCATAAAGAAGGCTGAGTGCAGAAAAATTGGTATTTTCAAACTCTAATGCTGGAGAAGACTCTTGAGAGTTCCTTGGAAAGCAAGGAAATCAGTGAATCCTAAAGGAAATCAACTCTGAGTATTCACTGGAAGGATGGGTGCTGAATCTGAAGCTCTAGTACTATGGTCACCTGTTACGAAGAACTGACTCATTAGAAAAGAGCTTCATGCTGGGAAAGATTGAGGGCAAGAGGAGAAGGGGAGGACAGAGGATGAGATGGTTGGATGGCATCATTGACTCAATGGAAATGAGTTTGCGCAAACTCCAGCAGATAGTGTAAGTCAGGGAAGAGTGTCATAAAAAAGCGGACATGACTCAGCAACTATAAAAACAATACACTGACCACATCCTTCACGGTGATGTCTGCCCCTGTTGACTAGCAGGAACCTTCATAAGACTAGCAGAAACCTTCTGCAAGGCTCATGTTCCCCTTCACCAAAACCACAAATATATACTGACCTTCCCCCTGCCTCTTCAGACCAGTTTCTCAGAGCCATCTGGGTGCTGTCTCCCAGCCTATAGTCCTGATTCTGCCCCAGATAGAACTTGACTCACAACTCTCACACTATGCAGCTTTTTTTAAGTCAACACACTGCCTTTAATAAATCCTCATGATTAAAACAGCCAGTTGAATCATGAAAAAATGATACCTTTACCAAGTAATGCTGATAATACCATGCCTCCTTTTCCTTAGAGGGATCATCTTCACACTTAAGCTGAAAGCACATAGATATGTATATATATTCTCATGGTTGGCTGAGACCCTGAATAAATTAGATTATGTTTGATAGGAACTTAAATTTTAAGATTGTGATAGATTGTGATAAATTTTAAGGTTGTGATAGATCCTCATGTGCATAGAAACGGTGCTATAACTGAATAATCCAAGGATAAAACCAGAGGAAATTACTTTTCTTCATATAGTAATTAACTCACATGGACCTGCAATGTCTCTGCCTAAACCTGTATGCCTAAAACAATAAATAAATAAATAGATCCAGTGACATTAGAAAGTATGTTAAGAATCTTCAATAGAGTACTACTTTATACAAAACTATTCCTCTGTGTGTGTGTGTGTGTGTGTGTGTGTGTTTGTGTGTGTGTGTGTGTGTTTAGTCACTCAGTCATGGCTGACTCTACTTGACCCCATGGACTGTAGCTCCCCAAGCTCCTCTGTCCATGGAATTTTTCCAGGCAGGAATACTGGAGTGGGTCACCATTTCCTACTCCAGCGCAATATAAATTCCCTCAGAGAGTAAAAGGGATGGAAGGTTTTTCTGACTCCTCCAGAATAGTTTCACTGACCTATTGTTTTTCAGTCTGTACATCTAGCCAACTCTTTACCAAACAACCAGAATGATACAGCAAGCTGTTAGAGCTGGTGAAAGGAATATTGAAACTTATAACCTTCTTTGTATTTGTAAATTGTATACTTGTGTTATTCATTGGAAGCTTTAGTAAAAGAAAAGAATCACTTCCTTTGTGAGTATTCACAGTTCTTTAAAAACACTCACATTATCTCAAAGACTTGTTAAATTTCTGCAGCAAATGTGTTTTAGCAGTACCTGAATATAAATAGGACTTCCTTTAACACTAGCATTTTTCAGTGACTGAAGTCAAGTCTCTGTAAGGCAAAATATGTCAGCCTTCCATTTCAAAGTGTCTCCAAAAACAAATTCTGTAGAGAATTAAGGGTCAAAATCTCAACATAAACATGTTTATATTTCCCTTTCTATCATGAATTAGAATTAATATTGTCCAGTAAATCTATATGCAGACTCATTATGATAAGGCTATGCAGCTAAGTCACTTCAGTCATGTCCGACTCTGTGCGACCCCATAGATGGCAGCCCACCAGGCTCCCCTGTCCCTGGGATTCTCCAGGCAAGAACACTGGAGTGGGTTGCCATTTCCTTCTCAATGCATGAAAGTGAAAAGTGAAAGTGAAGTCACTCAGTCGTGTTCAACTCTTTGTGACCCCATGGACTACAGCCTACCAGGCTCTTCCATCCATGGAATTTTCCAGGCAAGAGTACTGGAGTAGGGTGCCATCGCCTTCTCCTACGATAAGACTATAGGTATGTTAAAAAATGCATTTGTATACTTGAATACTAAGGTTTCTCAGAAAAAGGCGAGTCATGAGGTTGGAATTTACCTCAAAACTTACCTTTTTGCTGCTAATTTTTCTTTCCCCTGAGTCTTTTTTATAAAAATAAATATAGAGCTTTACTTTCCCTTCTTTAATGCATAAAAGACATATACTATTAGCTATCTATTGCTGCATAACCTATTACTATGAAACTTCACAATATGAAATAATATATATCTCACAGTCTCTGTGGGACCAGAATTCAGAAAAGGCATCACTAAGTGGATCCTCTGGTCCAGGGTTTGTCATGAGACTGCAATCACAGTGTTAGACCACATGCTGGGCTGCAATCAAAAGGGAGCTCGGGCTGAAGTCATCCCAGTGTTCAGGTGAAACAGGATCTACTAACTCACTCAGTACCAGTCGTATGATTAGGTTTCTCCCAAGCTACTGAATTGACTGCCTCACATTACTGAAGGCTATTCAGCAGCCCAGATAGCTCTCTCCATCAAAACTAGCAGGTGAGGAGATCCAGGGAGACAGGATACCAGCAAGACAGAAGTCACAGCGTTTTATGACAACATTCCATCACTGTTGCTGTACTCGATCCTAGAGAAGCAAATCACAAAGTCTAGCTACACTCAAGGGAGGGCTAGAATACCAGGAAGTAGGGGTCACCGAAAAACATGTCAGAAGCTGCCTGACACAACTATAATTATACTCTTTTTACACCTTTTTTCACACAAAAATAAATTGCAGAAATTATTTGTTTTCAGTATAGAGCCTTTTTCTCGGTCACATAGTACTTTACTAGTTGCTGTATCATGTTCAACCAACTTTCGTAGTTGGGCATTTAGGTTATTTCCCACATTTTACTATTACACTGACACAATCAATCGTGTCTTCTATAGTTTAAATTCATATTTGTATAGATGTATCTTCAAAGTAAATCTCTAGATATGATCATAGGTAAATGCATGTTTAATTTTATTAGATATTACAAAATTCCCCTCTGTAGGGATTATAATCTTTTGCCTTCACAACAATAGAACAATATATGTTTCCCCACAGCCTTACCAAAGTATATTGTCAAGAGTTTATGCTTTTACTAGTCTTTCAATCATTCCATATATTTGAGTTACTAGATATCTTTTTCTGTGAACTATTTATATCTTTTTTTCTCTCAGGTTTTGGCCTTTTATCCTCTTACTTTTAATGATCCCTCTTATATATTAAGAAAATTGGTTCACTGTCTATTATATGTTGCAGATATTTTCTCCCAACTGGTCATTTGTCTTTTGACTTTGCTGATAATTTTTTCCCCATGCAAGTTTCATGTGGTCAATTTACCAACCTTTAATTTTATTACCTCTGAATTTTGAGTCATAAACAGAAAAGTTCTCCCACACCAAAGTTATAAGAAAATTTTATCTCCTAGAACACAAAGTTTCGTTTTTTAATATTTAAATCTCTGATCCACTTGCAGTTTATTCTAGTGCTTTTATGAAAAGCGCAGTTCCAATTTTATCATTTTGAAATGGCCAATCTGTTTTCTCAACACCATTTATTTTAAAAGTCTATGTTTTCCACAGAGAATTTAGATGTCATCTTTACTAGGTATCAAATTTCTACATGCGTTAGATCTATTCTTGGAATTTCCATTCTTTCCATTAGACTTTCTAATCAAGCACTAGTACCACATTGCTTCCCTGGTGGCTCAGCTGGTAAAGAATCTGCCTGCAATGAGGGAAACCTGGGTTCAATTCCTGGGTTGGGAAGATTCCCTGGAGAAGGGAATGGCTATGCACTCCAGGGTTCTGCCCTGGAGAATTCCATGGACTGTACAGTCCAGGGGGTTGCAAAAAGCTGGACACGACTGAGTGACTTTCACTAGAGTACCATACTAGTTTAATTGTAGCAGTTTTATAGTATGTTTTAATATCCCCCTCATTGCTGTTTTTTTAGAGCCTTTCTAGTTTTTTCTTCATGATTTTTTCTACATCAACTTTATTACCAACTTGTTTAACTCCAAAAGAAAAAGAAACTTGTTGACCTTGTTATTGGGATCATGCTAAATTGATATCCCTATAAGGTGGAGTTTGCCCATCTCAGAACAGAGCATGTCATTTCACTATTCAAGCATTCAAAGTCCTTCTCATACAGCCCTTTCACGTTTCTTAAGGTCATTCCTACTTCATGCTGCATTGCACATCAAACCTCTTTCATCAAACCTTCTAACCAAAACATATAAACTGTTGGTTTTCGTACCTTAAGTTTACATCTTATTACGTATCAGTATCAGTATATCCCAAACTGCATAAGCACATTGTGCCTCCATAAGCGGAGTAAATGGGAATTTGAGAGAATTCAAGTTCAATTCAGTTCAGTCACTCAGTCATGTCCAACTCTTTGCAACCCCATGAATCGCAGCAGGCCAGGCCTCCCTGTCCAACACCAACTCCCGGAGTTCACTCAGACTCACGTTCATCGAGTTGGTAATGCCATCCAGCCATCTCATCCTCTGTCGTCCCCTTCTCCACCCGCCCCGGTCTTTTCCAATGAGTCAACTCTTCGCATGAGGTGGACAAAGTACTGGAGTTTCAGCTTTAGCATCATTCCTTCCAAAGAAATTCCAGGGCTGATCTCCTTCAGAATGGATTGGTTGGATCTCTTTGTAGTCCAAGGGACTCTCAAGAGTCTTCTCCAACACCACAGTTCAAAAGCATCAATTCTTCAGCACTCAGCCTTCTTCTCCATCCAACTCTCACATCCANCCAGGGCTGATCTCCTTCAGAATGGATTGGTTGGATCTCTTTGTAGTCCAAGGGACTCTCAAGAGTCTTCTCCAACACCACAGTTCAAAAGCATCAATTCTTCAGCACTCAGCCTTCTTCTCCATCCAACTCTCACATCCATACATGACCACCGGAAAAACCATGGCCTTGACTAGACAGACCTTAGTCGGCAAAGTAATGTCTCTACTTTTGAATATGCTATGGTCATAACTGTTTTTCCAAGGAGTAAGCGTCTTTTAATTTCATGGCTGAAATCACTATCTACAGTGATTTTGGAGCCCCCAAAAATGAAGTCTGACATTGTTTCCACTGTTTCCCCATCTATTTCCCATGAAGTGATGGGACCGGATGCCATGATCTTCATTAGGTCACCCAAAATATATTACCTAACCTAATGAAATTCTAGTAGCTTTTAAAATCCTGGTTAAAGAATTTATTACTGCTGGTTTTAAGGGTGAAGAAAATTTAACGATTACAATGTTTTAAAATGTTCCAGTTAAAACATAAACAGTAAGGGAAATACTGTTTTTATTACACAGCTTAAACCAGTTTTTAAACTGATTTAAAATTTAAAATAACTAATATTTTTTAGAACCAAAATGAATCAATGTTCACACTTCAGATAGTGCAATGTCAAGATTACTACTATCTCAGACACCATATTAAAAAATTAAAGTTCACATTTACTGAGTGAACAAACAGGTGGATGAATACTATCAGGCACTAGGCTACATTTATCCATTGGAGTAATGAATGCCACCTCATTTTCATTTGGTCAAGAAGAAAAATCTAAGCAGTTTCGATCTACAAACATCAATATTTCTTACTGATAGATGAAATAAAATCAGAAAAGCAAACAACTTGTATTGATGGTTTTCCCTTTAACTACTAAATCTGCTTTCTGACAGGCAATGAAATAATAACACATAATATCAGAATCAAATTTTGCAATCACCAACAGGAACTCTCTGGAACTTAAATGAAGATGAAGCCCCACACATGGGATGTACTTGAAATTTTAAATAGTAAAATGAGGTCATCTCAAAAAGCTATTTTTAGCCTAAACACATAAGCCAAAGAACACTAAATACAAATCAATTAAGTTGTCAGAAAATCTCTTCAACTCCAGCCCTTTAATGTGAAAACTATGCCATGCAAAATTGCTAAGGTTAAAATTGCAACATCATTTTAGAAAGGATTTAATTTTTTTAACGCACACAGAAAGGAAAACTTTCAGTTGAAGTAAATGTCCTTGAGTTCTTTATGTAAACAAGTTTTGAATGTCGTTATGAGAAAGAACCTACTGGATTTTGTATTAGAACTATAGCTCATCTAACATTAAAATAATCAAATTGCAAAGATGCCTTCCCCCTCACCTAATTCTACATTCACCTTTCACTTTTATATTTAACAGTCAACCCCAAGGCATTTCATCCCATCTCCCTGAAAAGCACTTTAATATTCCTTTTCTTCTAGAATAATAACTTAATAAAAGTGTGTAATTTTGCCTCACTTTTCTTTCTTTGAGAGTTTTTTTAGGGAATAACAATAAATGAAGCTTTTGATATTTAGTAGAATTTGGCCACAGCTTTATTAAACTTCACTGAGCTCCATCGAGTTCATTTTTATATAAGGCTGAATATCTTAACAACTCAAAAACCAATTCAAACCATTCTTGAGGTTATACAGTTCCAGGTGGGTTTAAGTGTAGTCTTTAGAACAGACCAGAATCAGAAAATATTAGTTATGTAAAATTTTTAAAAGAGTCTATAAAACCACAAAAAATTGAACTTTAAAAACTATTTAAAACACATGATATTTAAAAGGTAAGGAGAAACTGACTGATAGCATTCCAGTTCAAGATAAAGCTTCCAATCTGTTCTCTTTCACAGCCAAACAAACCTACCCCCATTATGGAAGATCCATCATTCCAAAATTTCAAACAGCCCTTTTTTCCCCTAATCAGAAGTCTGTACAGCAGTGTAAAACATATCTGACAAAACAGGGCTCTTGTCATTTATTTCTGTTTACCCTTGAATGCATTTCACAGCTTGAATAAGTCTGTTTTACCAACTCTAACCCAACAAAAAAAGCTCACTTGTCAACCCACATAGAAAATAACTCAAATTGTTTCTTTACAACTTGAGATTATAGAGTGGTGGTAACCGTTTCATCCAGAGTACCTTAGCAATGCCAATTTATTTCTGACTTTCACATTTTAAAGCATCCAAATCAGATGGTTTGATAGCTCTCAAATAAAATTTTCTAGTAAGCATCAAAATAAGAATCTAGTAAGCAAAAAATAAGAATCAAAAAGTGGTTCTTTGTCACCAAGGTCATGCAGAAAAATGTAGGAGTAACCAACTGCTCAATGAGTAAGTGCATTTACATTAAAGGTTAATATGTTCAGTCTTTCAGTTCAAGAATAAACCATCTGGTTTCAAATACAGAGTTGAAATGAGTCTATAAAAAGGTAAGAATTCTTGAAAACAGCTCAGAAATATACATCCAGTAACTTCAAGTATTCACTACTTCTTTTTTTTAACAAAAATTATGATTTATATTCAAACCTACCAAATGAACATCTGCCCTCTACATATCACTGACACACAGGTGAGTAGGGTGTTACTATCTCTAGACTTCAATCTACTAAGAGTTGTCACTTTAACATGTCAGTACAGCAGTCAGGTAGACCTATGCCTGACCTAAGCAAATATATTCTTCATCTATCATCTTCCCTCTATACCTGGGCATCTCCCTCTCCATCTTGTGGGCACAGGGCCATGCAGGGCTGTGACAGGAGACACAGGAACCTGTGGCCTCATCTTCATGACACCCCTGAGAAGCATTGCCATTTTTTGATTTCTCAGCAATCACTTGCTACCCCTCCAGTACCTCTGTCAGAGTGTCTACCAAATGGAATAAACCACTTTCAGAACCTTGTGGAAATTCACCAAATAACTTCAAACAAGGTCCAAAACTAAACATTAAACCCCAATCCTTTGGTGCCCCAAAGTCCTTTGTATCAATTATCTATTGCAATTTAGCAAACCACCCCAAAACTTAGGCCTCAAAATAGCAATTTATGGTGTCTCACAATTCTGAAGTTACTTCTTCTAGTCCATGTGGTGTTGGTTAGGGTCCCTCACACAGCTACATTTATTTGGTAGCTGAGCAGGAACTGGATCATCCAAGAAAACCTCATTCGCATAGCTAGGAATTGGTCCTGACTGTCAGCTGGACAACTCAGTTTTTCTCCATGTGGCATTTCTCTCCACATGGTGACTCATCTTCCAGGGCCTCCTCACCTTGGTTCTTCTCACTGGCAGGTTGGCCTGGATTTCCCTTTATCGTAGCAGCTGGAATCCAAAAGAGCAAGAGCAAAACTGCCACTCCCTCAAGTGCCACTCCTGCCACTCCAGGCCCAGAGCTGGCTCAGCATCACTTCTTTGTCTTCGGTATTCTACTGGTTAGAACAAGTCACAAGGCCAGCCCAACTCAAGGTGGGGGAGGGGGGGGCGTTGGGAGATAGGCTGCAACTCTGGTAGGAGTGGAATGCAAAACACAGGAAGAGGAGGAATTGTTGTGCAGCTATTTTGGGAAAGTATCTACCACATCTTAAGCACAATTTGCATGAAAATACCTCTAAAGAAGAGGAAAAGGGATCCTTAAATAACAGGGCAACATATGCTCACTTGACTCTTTGCTTGCACAGGAAACAGATATTAAATGACACAAGGAAGAAATGTCAAGAAAAGTCTATTTTTGCTGAAGTGGGTAGCCATTCCCTTCTCCGGGGGATCTTCTCAACACAGGGATCGAACCTGGGCCTCCTGCATTGAAGGCAGACTCTTTACCATCTGAGCCACCAGAGAAACCCATGATATGTAAAAATCAAGACAGTGTGATATGCTTCTTTTACTCTTAATATTACTCAGTTCCATGATTACTAAAAATTGCTAAAAAAAAAAAAAATACCACTGCTGTAACTAATGAGAGTTACACAGCTCTACCAGACCTCTCCCAGCTTGGCTTGCTTTCAGTGGCAATCAGTCATATTCTGTTGCAATAAACATAGAGGTTGAGAAATTAGAACAGTGCTATGAAAGGGAGTCAGAGCACCTTTCCCAAAACCACAAATCAGATAGGAGCATCTATTACTACATTGGTAGCCATGTTAATATTTAGTTAATACTTATACTGTTTTCATCCTTCTGTAATTCTTTAAGCCTTTGCAGGCTGTAGTCACATTTGGAAAGAAAATAATACTATGGTATCAATTCCTACTTTTGAGTGTCATTTCAAAAGTACAACCAAAGTATGAAATTATTGAGCTTCCCAGGTGGTACTAGTGGCAAAGAACTCACCTGCCAATGCAGGAGACATAAGAGTCATCAGCAGATCCCTGGGAAATCCCCCGGAGGAGGAAGTGGCAACCCACTCTAGTATTCTTGCCTGGAGAATCCCATGGATAGAGGAGCCTGATGGGCTACAGTCCATGGTGTCACAAAGAATCAGAGTGAAGTAATTTATTGCTTCCCCAATAACCCCCTTTCTGATGGCCAGGACATATAAGGAAAATTGAAATTAAAAAATTGAAAATTGAAATTAAAAAGGAGAGCTCCCTAGAAGAAGAATAAGAAGTCATGTGCCTTCCTATACACAAAAGCCTCAGCTAGCCTCAACAGCCTTTCTCTTCAAAAGTTTAGTTCAGTTCAGTTGAGTCGCTCAGTCATGTCCAACTCTTTGCAACCCCATGAATTGCAGCACGCCAGGCCTCCCTGT
>SJYV01018892.1:0-43801 GCA_006410875.1 Neotragus pygmaeus | reverse complement strand
GTGATCCTCACCATCAAAGTGGAAGGGGCTTTAGCTGTTTTGCAGGAGGACGAACTAAAGTCTAGACACGGGGAGTCGTCTGGCTCAGGTCACGTGATGCTCCGGAGAACAGATGGGCTGAGCGCTCAGTTCTCTCATTTTAGCTCAAGTATTTCACCACTGCCACTTCCATCTCGCACCAGTAAAAAGCAGTTTCGTGACTGAGGTCTGAACAGACCACCGTTTGAACAATTTCATCTGAAAGTGGGGCAATGAATAGAGACTTTTAATAGCTCTGGGGCCACCCAGGCTACGAGGCAAGACAAAGCTCTGCTGTGCTGAAGTATATTGCTGCTCTAAAAGCCAATGTCAAGGGGGGTGGGGACTCATGACTTAGTCGGGTCTTGGGAATGAAGCATACCATGGAAGTGTGCAGTGTTCTAATAAAGCTGTGCAAAAAGTAATCAAAAGAGCTATGCCTTTGGTTTGTGGGTCAAAGATTTGATTTACACCACATTGCTCATCACCTGACCACTGGGATCAAATTGCAAAGTTAATTTCAAGTTAAGCTGTCCCTCAGGGAGTTTTTTTTCCTAGAACTATATCCTAGAGAATCCCTTTGCTCTGTGCGGCAAAGACTATACTCTCTGCTCAGAANTTGCTCATCACCTGACCACTGGGATCAAATTGCAAAGTTAATTTCAAGTTAAGCTGTCCCTCAGGGAGTTTTTTTTCCTAGAACTATATCCTAGAGAATCCCTTTGCTCTGTGCGGCAAAGACTATACTCTCTGCTCAGAACCTGCCGTTTTGGTGAGAGCTGAAGATGCTTTTTTAGTCTCCCTAAATCGAGATGGAAATAGCAGACTTGCCTCAGGGACTGTCCCAGCTTCACAGGCTTGGCCATTCTCATTCTGTTTTTCGATGCACCCACATCCTTGACTTGCCATTGACTCAGAGAACCCAAGGGCTGCGAAATGACTCTAGAGACCATCTGATGCAACCCATCGCTTAAGATCAATTAGAAGAAAAGTTTTTTTACTCAGACCTTGTGATTTTCCATCTGCACTTGCAGTGTCCAAAATAGCAGACAGTAGCCACATGTGGCTAGTCAGCACTTGAATGAGGCCATTCCAAATTGAGATGTGTTGTAAGTGTGTAGAAAATAAACCAGATTTCAAGACCTGGTAGAAACAAAGAATTTAAAATATTTTATTACATTAATATCAAAATTTTATACTGATTTCATGTTGAAATGATAATATATATTGGCTCAGACACATTAATATCCTTTTCTCCTATTTCCTTTCTGAATGTTGCCAGTAGAAAATTTTAAAGTACATGTAGGGACAACGTTATATGCTGTGCATCTTTCCATCTTGAGTACAGGCTCATGAGTAAAGCAATATGAGTACCTAGACGTTCAAACTCTTCCATGAAGATTCAACTTGATTCTGGTCAGGCTTTCTTCCTATCAGCTGTTTGTTCCCGTGTGTTTAAAAGCCCAAAGAATAAGGCCCTGCCCTATAACCTAGTGCTATGCAGCGTTATCATCTTCCTGTTAAAGTTCAGAGGGCTGGGGGTGGTTAGAAACGCATCCCCTTTCATCCGTACTTCAAATTCTCAGTGCGTGTGTGCTAAGTCACTTCAGTTGTGTCTGACTCTTTGTGACCCTGTGGACTGTAGCCCATTGGGCTCCTCTGCCCATGGCATTCTCCAGGCAAGAATACTGGAGTGGGTTGCTCTGCCCTCCTCCAGGGCATCTTCCAGACCCAGGGGTCGAACCCATGTCTCTTACGTCTCCTGCATTGGCAGGTGGGTTCTTTACTATTAGCGCCACCTAAGAAGCCCTCAAATTCTCAGTAGGATGTCCCAAACTAGAAAGAATTATTACCTCTTTTCATATCTAATTCTAGATTTTTCTAATTTCCCACTCCTGATTGTTGGGATAAGCTTAAAGATGTATTTAAACAAAGATTCTGTAATTACTCAGTTTTAGGAGCAGATCTCTACCATCAACCGAAGCCTATTTTCTATTAATATTTCCTTCTATTTCCCTTCAGATAGAACTCTTGTAATGGTAAAGTTGATACTCACACATAGCCTGCATATAATTTATATTTCCCTTTTTCCTTTGAAATTAAAACATTCTTTCTCCTTTTATAATTCAGATACATTTGCTATTGAAGTACTGCTAGATAGAGATATAATCCTTCCCCTTTCAAAACTGGCTATTTGGCCTTAATGACACCAGACATTATAGATAATTTGGCAAGGACACTGGCTTGAGCAGTATCTAGATATTGGCTCTAATATCTAGAAATATACTTTTATTCAGATAGACTCATATCGTGGGCCCATGGAAGTGATTCACAGACTTGTCTGCACATTAGAATCATCTGATAATGTTTCAAAGACTCCAAAGTCTGGACCATATCCAGACCAATCACATCAGCCTCTGGTGAACAGAACATAGGCATCAAAAACTTCACAGGTAATTCCAACATGCCGACAAGTTTGGAAAGTCCAGGCTCATCAGACAGCCCAAACACCAGATATCTGTCAGAGTGCACACCCATTTAAAATGGATGAAGGTCTTCTCCCCAGAGGGTCACTGTGCCTCCTTTCTTAATAAGCCCACATCACTTTTTTTCTTTTTGTTAGAACAATGGACAGAGTCTGAACTGGGAAAAAAAAAATAGAGCAGATAATGTATGAGAACTAAGAACACAACTTTTATCCACTGCTTGCCAAGAGAAGTTGTCTCTCCTGGAATCAGGAGATATAAATTGAGTAGAAATTTTAAAAGAAGATGGAATATGAAAAAGGCATTATTTTTTATATGTGTGTGCTAAGTTACTTTTGTGTTCAACTCTTTGTGACTCCATGGACTGTAGCACATCAGGCTCCTCTGTCCATGGAATTCTCCAGGCAAGAACACTGGAGTGAGTTGCCATTTCCTTCTCCAGGGGAACTTCCCTACCCAGGGATTGAACCCGTATCGTTTATGTTTCCTGCATTGCCAGGTGGGTTCTTTACCACTAGGCAACCTGGGAAGCCCTATTTTTTATATGCAAGTTTCAAATTTCATTCCTTTATGTTGGACTTCAAGTCACATTGCTTACCCGAATGGTACCTATGAACATCACATGTTGAGATAAATTCCTTGAGATTACGTTGGCCACATTTGTCTTCGTTCTTACTGAGGTGTTCTGAGATCTCAGCTGGCATTCCAGAGGCAGCTGTAATGCTGGAGTCAGGAGCAGCTGAAGAGAACCACTTCTGGGAGATTTCCTGCAGANTGGTGGCTCGGACGGTAAAGCGTCTGCCTACAGTGTGGGAGATCTGGATTCGATCCCTGGGTCAGGAAGATCTTCTGGAGAAGGCAATGGCACCCCACTCCAGTACTCTTGCCTGGAAAATCACATGGATGGAGGAGCCTGGTGGGCTATAGTCCATGGGGTCGCTAAGAGTTGGACACGACTGAGTGACTCCACTTTCACTATAGTCCACGTGTCTGTTTCTCCCACCTGAGTACAGTGACTTCAGTAGTTAAAATTAAGTTTCTTTCTTACAATAAATATTAGTGGAACTTATTGCTTGAGTATTTAGCATAGCTTAAGGTTTAGGGTGCCTTATTTGAAGGACGCCTGGCTATATCCAATCCATTTTTTCAGGATGGTTCATAAGTCATTGTTAAGTCTTGGCAAGAAGATTGAGACATCCACCCAGTGGTTCTCAGCTAGGTGATTGAATCCTAAGAGGCCTTTGGAAATATGTGGTTTTCACAAGGCATGTTTCAGGGGCTCTAAAGAGCTCCAGTACCATAGCGTTTTATGTCTTACTGCAGAAAAGAATTTAGCTAGAGGCAAAGTAATAGATAAGTGATTTAATAGAACAGGATGCTTACAAGGCTTGTAAGAGNAAAGAATTTAAAATATTTTATTACATTAATATCAAAATTTTATACTGATTTCATGTTGAAATGATAATATATATTGGCTCAGACACATTAATATCCTTTTCTCCTATTTCCTTTCTGAATGTTGCCAGTAGAAAATTTTAAAGTACATGTAGGGACAACGTTATATGCTGTGCATCTTTCCATCTTGAGTACAGGCTCATGAGTAAAGCAATATGAGTACCTAGACGTTCAAACTCTTCCATGAAGATTCAACTTGATTCTGGTCAGGCTTTCTTCCTATCAGCTGTTTGTTCCCGTGTGTTTAAAAGCCCAAAGAATAAGGCCCTGCCCTATAACCTAGTGCTATGCAGCGTTATCATCTTCCTGTTAAAGTTCAGAGGGCTGGGGGTGGTTAGAAACGCATCCCCTTTCATCCGTACTTCAAATTCTCAGTGCGTGTGTGCTAAGTCACTTCAGTTGTGTCTGACTCTTTGTGACCCTGTGGACTGTAGCCCATTGGGCTCCTCTGCCCATGGCATTCTCCAGGCAAGAATACTGGAGTGGGTTGCTCTGCCCTCCTCCAGGGCATCTTCCAGACCCAGGGGTCGAACCCATGTCTCTTACGTCTCCTGCATTGGCAGGTGGGTTCTTTACTATTAGCGCCACCTAAGAAGCCCTCAAATTCTCAGTAGGATGTCCCAAACTAGAAAGAATTATTACCTCTTTTCATATCTAATTCTAGATTTTTCTAATTTCCCACTCCTGATTGTTGGGATAAGCTTAAAGATGTATTTAAACAAAGATTCTGTAATTACTCAGTTTTAGGAGCAGATCTCTACCATCAACCGAAGCCTATTTTCTATTAATATTTCCTTCTATTTCCCTTCAGATAGAACTCTTGTAATGGTAAAGTTGATACTCACACATAGCCTGCATATAATTTATATTTCCCTTTTTCCTTTGAAATTAAAACATTCTTTCTCCTTTTATAATTCAGATACATTTGCTATTGAAGTACTGCTAGATAGAGATATAATCCTTCCCCTTTCAAAACTGGCTATTTGGCCTTAATGACACCAGACATTATAGATAATTTGGCAAGGACACTGGCTTGAGCAGTATCTAGATATTGGCTCTAATATCTAGAAATATACTTTTATTCAGATAGACTCATATCGTGGGCCCATGGAAGTGATTCACAGACTTGTCTGCACATTAGAATCATCTGATAATGTTTCAAAGACTCCAAAGTCTGGACCATATCCAGACCAATCACATCAGCCTCTGGTGAACAGAACATAGGCATCAAAAACTTCACAGGTAATTCCAACATGCCGACAAGTTTGGAAAGTCCAGGCTCATCAGACAGCCCAAACACCAGATATCTGTCAGAGTGCACACCCATTTAAAATGGATGAAGGTCTTCTCCCCAGAGGGTCACTGTGCCTCCTTTCTTAATAAGCCCACATCACTTTTTTTCTTTTTGTTAGAACAATGGACAGAGTCTGAACTGGGAAAAAAAAAATAGAGCAGATAATGTATGAGAACTAAGAACACAACTTTTATCCACTGCTTGCCAAGAGAAGTTGTCTCTCCTGGAATCAGGAGATATAAATTGAGTAGAAATTTTAAAAGAAGATGGAATATGAAAAAGGCATTATTTTTTATATGTGTGTGCTAAGTTACTTTTGTGTTCAACTCTTTGTGACTCCATGGACTGTAGCACATCAGGCTCCTCTGTCCATGGAATTCTCCAGGCAAGAACACTGGAGTGAGTTGCCATTTCCTTCTCCAGGGGAACTTCCCTACCCAGGGATTGAACCCGTATCGTTTATGTTTCCTGCATTGCCAGGTGGGTTCTTTACCACTAGGCAACCTGGGAAGCCCTATTTTTTATATGCAAGTTTCAAATTTCATTCCTTTATGTTGGACTTCAAGTCACATTGCTTACCCG
Source organism: Neotragus pygmaeus (assembly GCA_006410875.1). Lineage (NCBI taxonomy): Eukaryota > Metazoa > Chordata > Mammalia > Artiodactyla > Bovidae > Neotragus > Neotragus pygmaeus. The sequence goes on along the minus strand of SJYV01018892.1, from coordinate 37,966 downwards.
AATGGTACCTATGAACATCACATGTTGAGATAAATTCCTTGAGATTACGTTGGCCACATTTGTCTTCGTTCTTACTGAGGTGTTCTGAGATCTCAGCTGGCATTCCAGAGGCAGCTGTAATGCTGGAGTCAGGAGCAGCTGAAGAGAACCACTTCTGGGAGATTTCCTGCAGAGAGGACATCCATGCACAGGGAAGGGTTGATGGGACCACCACCTTGAGAATATCATCCTAGCACGTGTCCCAGAACCCCTGGTCAAAGTCAGCAAGCCTGGTGGGGTTCTGGATTCCCACTTGTTTTAGCTGCCATTGAAACTGTCTGTACAAAGAGAAACTGGATGACAATTAGAAATTATCTACAATGCATATGTTAAATGAATGTGGTAGACCTCCCAACATGCTCTAAAATAGTTCCTATTGGTATATCTGTGTTTTTTCAGGACATAGATCCCTGTTAGTTAAATACCTATGGGAAGAAATGAGTCTAACGTTACATTAGGCTATCAGTCTCTGCTTTTCTGTAAATATTTGTTCTTCTTAAACTGAGAACTTGAATCTTTTAAGGAGAATGCACTAAATGCCAATCAAACATACATATGTATGTATGTAATATGCATTATACAACATATGTATTTACATTACATACATTAAATGACATATATTACACACAATATAATCACACACACACATATATATAATTGGCACTATTGTGGACACCTGCACTCTACTCTTCCTGTTTCTTCTTTACTCTAACAGTTTCCACACACACAACACCTCTGATACCAGTTGTATGGGCTTTTTTCCACACCATGCCACTCTCTGCAACACCAACAAGGTCTACAATTGAATTCAGTCATACCTGGAGATAGCATCAGATTCCACCAGATCAGAGGCGCAGTCCCACAAAACTGCCTCCCCCTGTTTCAGATGCCACACAAATCCAGGTTGTCATCTGTGCCTCTGACCTTCATGCATGCTTAGTCATTCTGTCGTGTCCAACTCTTTGTGACCCCATGGAAGGTGGCCCTCCAGGCTCCTCTGTCCATGGGATTATCTCGACCAAAATACTGGAGCGGGTTGCCATTTCCTCCTCCAGGGGATCATTCTGACCCAGGGATCAAACTTGTGGCTCCTGTGGCTCCTGCATGGCAGGCGGATTCCTTACCACGCAAGGAAAGCCCTGTGCTTCTTTCTGACCTTCCAGCTGTTAATCAGAGGTCCCCATGCCCTTCCTCCTCAGGTCCAATTAATGTGCTAGAAAGTTCACCGAATTTAGGAAAGGAATTTACTTACATTTACTAGTTTACTATGAAAGGATATGGTTAAAGATCCAGGTGAGCATCCAGACGGAAGAGAGGTGTAAGGGGATGTGTGGGAAGAGGTGGTGTTTCTACGCTTTTGTAGGTGGTCCCACTAGCCAAGGAACTCCCTGCATCCACTTGCCCAGAAGATCTCCAATCCCCCTCCTTTGGGGATCACACAGAGATCATCATGTAAGCATCATTGATTATAAACGCCTTTTTGTCCCCTCATACTCTCTCTGAAGATGTAAAGGGATGCCTAAAATTCCAAGTGTCTATCCATGGCATCTTTTTTCTGGTGACCAGCCTCCATGAAAGAGTCTACCCTCATGAGAACAAAAGACACTACTATTAGAACAAAGGAACAGGCAAGTCCAAGGGAGTTTGAAACTCTGTCTCAGGAACTAGGGTCAAAGGCCAAATATTAGAACACAAGATGCTTCTAGTGCTATAAATGATCACTTAGGGAATTATAAAGGTTTTAGAAGTTCAGTGCCGTGAACTAGGGATAGAGACCAACATATATATTTTCCATTATCTCACAGCACCTAATGCCAATCAAATTTTAAGGAGCATGCATCAAGTGCCAATAAAATATACATATTTGATATGGTATATAGAATATATACAATATTAAGTGCCAATCAAATATACAGAATATCATTATATATTATCTATAATTTATATATAACTTGTGGGCTTCCCAAGTGGCTCAGCAGTAAAGAATTCACCTGCATTGCAGGAGCCACAGGAGACATGGGTTGGATCCCTGGATCAGGAAGATCCCTTGGAAAAGGGCATGGTAACCCACTCCAGTATTCTTGCTTGGAGAATCTCATGGAGAGAGGATCCTGGAGGGCTACAGTCCATGGGGTCAAAAAGAGTTGGACACGACTCAAGTGACTTAGCGTGCACTCACACATATGTAACTTGTATATAATATTATATATAATGTGGTCTTCACAATTACCCTACAAAGTGTCTTTTATCTTGCTCGTTTTACAAACAAGCATCGAGGCTCAAAAAGATCAAGAAAATTAAGTTTCTGGTATTGCACGGGGATGACCCAGAGAGATGATATGGGGTGAGAGGTGGGAGGGGGATTCAGGATTGGGAGCTCGTATACACCCGTGGTGGATTCGTGTCAATGCATGGCAAAACCAATACAGTATTGTAAAGTAAAATAAAGTAAAATAAAAAATTTTTAAAAAAGAAACTAAAAGAAGAAAAAAGAAAATAACGTTGGAAAAAAAAGAATGGCAAATGCCGTTCTTTCTGTGATCCCCAGTTTATCCATATGATGTTTTGACTGAATAAACTTTGCAGAAAACTGTCTAATAAAGAAAGGGTGTGAGCAGACTGTGCAGAGCCAACTCAAAGGCTACACTTCCTAAAATGCATGGTTCACACAAACAACACACATCTGGCCAAATAGGCATCTGAAAAGAGTCAAGATAATCCTTGGTATGTCCAATTTTCAGTGGTGCCCAATGATTACCAAGATTGAGCTATTCAGTATTTCTCATTTCTAAAACTCATTGGTCAGTGTTTCCTCTCGTCTCTCACAAAGTCTCCAGATGAACGCATTTAGGAGATTGCAGTATAAGTGATTGGAAAAGTTATCTTGCATTTGCAAATACTGAGCAGACCACAGATAATATGGAGATATATTTACCAAATAACTAGTAAATATACCTTTTTATTCGATCCTTGTTTAATATACCATTGAATCCATCTTCTGGCTCTCTAGTGTATTGAAATGGAAAGAGAGGGGAATCCAGAAAACACTCATTTTGAATGTCATGGAAACGTTTCAAAGTGGGGGGAGAAAATTTTTTTGTAATGCTTTTGATTCTCATAGCCTATATATTCATCAAATGATTCTGCAAATGCAGCAATTAAATAAATCCTCTGAGAATTAAAAGTCAATAAAACAATGAATGAAAAACAAAAAACAAACAAAAAAAGAAAATTAAGTTTCTGTGATTAGCAAGGCATAGAATCGGAGTCTGAAGCCAAGTCTGTCTGATTCCTGTCCTCCTGCTCTTTTTACTAGGTTGTACTATCTACCAAAAAGGAAGAGCAGCTTGATGGGGCAGAGTTGTGTGGATGAAGGCAAGCCACAATAACAGGGGAGTAAAGGGGCTTTCCGTGAAGAGACACTCAATGTTATTTATTTATTTTTTATTTTCTATTTCTGCTTTGCAGTTGTGCACCATCACAAAAGAAATAGAATCCGTATTTCTGTTAGCTATTTACACAGCTTTTTATACAAGTGATCTCATGGTTCATGCTCTATCAGGCCTCTGAAAATTAATATATTTTCTCCTGAGGCATAGGAGCATCATGTGGGGACAGCATGGGAAATTTTCTGAAGATTGAAACTGTTAGGTTGCACGTTGATGCACATATTGAAACTGCTTAGGCTGTTGCCTACCTGTCAGGGTTTGCATCATACACCATGCCCCTTCCAGACAGCTAAATTCTTAGGGCTCCCTCCTGCCCATTCATTCAATCAATGTGTGTGTGTGTGTGTGTGTGTGTGTGTGTGTGTGTGTGTGTTCGGTCATAAAGTCATGTTGAACTCTTTTGCAGCTCCGTGGACTGTAGCTCGGCAGGCTCTTCTGTGGATGGGATTTCCCAGGCAAAAATACCGGAGTGGGTTGTCATTTCCTTCTCCAGGGGATCTTCTCTATCCAGGGATCAAACCCACATATCCTGCATTGCAGGCCAATTCTTTACCACTGACCCAGCACGGAGGCTATAGATAGATAGATAGATAGATGTATTTTTTAATTTCTCCCGTATGCCAGGTATTTCTCTTTTGTGCCATCCCCTTCTCTAGGGATGCAATGGTAAACAAAATGGTAAAAACTCCTTGTCTTTTTCATTTTTGGTCTTAACATTTAATAAGAGGAGAAGGGCCAGTTGAAAAGCCATATGAGTGAAATAAAGACCATGCCAGACAGCGATAGGTGTTGTGGAGAAAAATAGAGGAGGGGTATAAGGAGTTGCATGTGTGAAGACAGTGTACAGTTTAGCTAGCTAAAGTGTGAAAGTGAAAGTGTTAGTCAGTCTGCGCTGTTCTTAGTCACTCAGTTGTGTTTGACTCTTTGTGACCCCATGGACTGTAGCCTGCCAGGCTCCTCTGTCCATGGAATTCTCCAGGCAAGAATACTGGAGTGGATAGCCATTCCCTTCTCCAGGGGATCTTCCCAACCCAGGGATCAAACCCAGATCTCCCATATTTCAGGAAGATTCTTTACCATCTGAGCCACCAGGGAAATCCTTTGCTAGCTAAGGATAACCTAAACAAGATGAAGGAACAAATGGTCAGATGTTTGGGGAAGTATGTTCCAGGCAGAGATAATAATACAAGTAAAGTCTTCAAGGTAGAAGTTTTATGTTTAATGATGCCAGATTATGTAGAGTCTTGAATACCATTAAAAGGACTCCACCTTTTATTCTGAGTAAGTTGTGATCAGAAGAGTCACATGATTTACTATTTATGAGGTTACTTTGGCTGTTATATGAAGAATAGGCTCAACTCAGTTCAGTTCAGTTCAGTCACTCAGTCGTGTCCGACTGCGACCCCATGGACCATGGCATGCCAGGCCTTCCTGTCCATCACCAACTCCCGGAGTCCACCCAAACCCATGGCCATTGAGTCAGTGATGCCGTCCAACCATCTCATCCTCTGTCATCCCCTTCTCCTCCTGCCCTCAGTCTTTCCCAGCATCAGGGTCTTTTCAAATGAGTCAGCTCTTTGCATCTTCCCTGGTGGCTCAGATGGTAAAGTGTCTCCCTGCAATGCGGGAGACCTGGGTTCAATTCCTGGTTTGGGAAGATCCCCTGGAGAAGGAAATGGCAACCCACTCCAGTACTCTTGCCTGGAAAATTCCATGTACTGAGGAGCCTGGTAGGCTACAGTCCATGGGGTCGCAAAGAGTTGGACACACTGAAAGACTTCACTTCCTTTCTTTCTTCTTCACGTCAGGTGGCCAAAGTGTTGGTTTCAGCTTCAACATCAGTCCTCCCAATGAATATTCAGGACTGATTTCCTTTAGGATTGACTAGTTGGATCTCCTTGCAGTCCAAAGGACTCTCAAGAGTCTTCTCCAACACCACAGTTCAAAAGTATCAATTCTTCAGCGCTCAGCTGTCTTTATAGCCCAACTCTCGCATCTATACATGACCAGTGGAAAAACCATAGCCTTGGCTAGATGGACCTTTGTTGGCAAAATAACATCTCTGCTTTTTAATATGCTGTCTAGGTTGGCCATAACTTTCCTTCCAAGCAGTAAGTGTCTTTTAATTTCATGGCTGCAATCACCATCTGCAGTGATTTTGGAGCCCCTCAAAATAAAGTCTGACACTGTTTCCACTGTTTCTCCATCTACTTGCCATGAAGTGATGGGGCTGGATGCCATGATCTTCATTTTCTGAATGTTGGGCTTTAAGCCAACTTTTTCATACTTCCCTTTACTTTCATCAAGAGGTGAAAGAAGAATAGGCTAAAGGTTGGAAAATTCAGACTAGGAAAAGTTCTTGCAATAATCCAAAAGTGTTGGCAGTGAATTGGGTTAATATAGCTGTGGGAGTAGCAAGACATAGTCAATCATTTTCTGAAGACATAACCAACAAGATTGGCTGACAGATTGGTCAGGGACAAAGTGAAAGAGTATTAAAGATACTTCTGTGGTTTGAGCCCTGAGCAACTGGAAGGGTCAAGTTGTTATTAACTAAGATAGGAGACACAGCAAGTGCAACCAAGTTTGGGAAATATCAGGAGAGCAGTATAGAAAAGCTGCAATTTGAAGAGCTCATTTGGCCATCAGAGAGCTGTAGAGAGCTGGGGCAAGAGTTCTGCTAGAGACTTAAAGTTCGGAGTTGTCCTAATGGTCCTGAAAGCCGTGGTGCTAGATAAACACATCAAGAAGGTGAACAAGAAAGAGAAAAGTGATAAAGACTGAACTGTGAACACTCTGATGTTTGGAAATCATTTGAATGAGTAGGAACTGACAGAAGCAACTGAGGAGGTTTGTTGATGTAAGTCAAAGGGAAACAAGAGGGGACACTGTCTCAGAAGTCAAGCGATGCTAGATGCTACCGACTGGTCAAGTAAGATGCTTGCTGAAAATGGACTGCGCTGGTTATGTTAATGACACTGAAGTGAGCCTGGAGGCCTGGATTCAAACCCTGACTTCACTCTTTATTAGTCTGTGACCTTGGGAAAGCCATACCTTCAGGAAGCTCAATTTCCCCAACTATGAAAAATGATTATTATAAAGGTGAAATAAGAAAGCTAAAAATGTGCAGAAAAATTAGAACCTAGCACATAGCGATTGCACAATAAATATCAGTTGATTCTGAATTCTATCTTGTATATTTGTAGTTCAGTTATTTGCTTATTTTGTTAACTGACTGATTTCTTGTGCTTTTAACACGGCCTGCACAGTCAAGTCATTGCTACCTGACTCCTGCTCCCCATCCAGCGTGACTCCTAAGCACTTCTCCCAGGCCTAGCTCTGATACCACATTGTTCCCACATTCTGTTATAGCTCAGCTGATTGCTCTGAATTTCCAAGTCACTCATTCAATAATATTTCTGACCACCTACGAATGACCCCTGTGCTAAACATTGGCCATGACCCCTTGCAGCTCCAGCCTTCCCAAGTCACCCATGAGTGCTCTCTGATAATGTCAGACTCCCATTCCTGGTTTCCAGAGGTTCAAATAAATCCCTGATTACCACTTAATAACCCTGAAATATTACAGAAATTACTTAGTTTCATGGGGTTCAGTTACCTTCTCAAAAAAGTATGAATATAAATTGTTATGCTGAGAGATAGGTATTGTTCACTTTGTGAAAAAATGATACCAAATATGTGAATGGTCTTAGTCTTTGTCAGTTTGTCGGTTGCTGCTGCTGCTGCTAAGTCGCTTCAGTCATGTCCGACTCTGTGCAACCCCATAGATGGCAGTCCACCAGGCTCCCCCATCCCTGGGATTCTCCAGGCAAGAACACTGGAGTAATAGTCAGTTACATAGTAGTAATATGAATGCTGATGCCCCCCAAGATGTGGCATTAAGTTTCTACCATTATCCAGATGGAGCTCAGAGTGAAAGATGGTGCACAACAAATTCTAACACACTGTTTGAGACTTGCATTGTTGGATTAGCCATCTAGCATTAGTTGCTCAGTTGTGTCCAACTTTTTTTAACCCCATGAACTATAGCCCACCAGGCTCCTCTGTCCATGGGATTTTCCAAGCCAGAATACTGGAGTGGGTCTCCATTTCCTTCTCCAGGAGACCCGGATCTCCCACTTTTCAGGCACTGTTTACCATCTGACCCACCAGGGAAGCCTGGATTAGCTATATCCATTGAGAAACAAATCCTCAGTTAATAGTTGTCTTAGTTATGAAAATGGCCTGTGTGTATGTGCAAACACACATGCACACGTGTACACACACACACAAAAGCAGGCAAACATCAATTTTGGTTGGTATATTGGGAAAAAATTTAGAAGAAAAATCAGCTGATAATTCAAATAAGTTTTAACTGGGACTCAAGTAAAAAATCCTCAGGCAAAACCCATACTTGATGCATAGTTTAGCCCTGTGTTTTCCTATCTCTGTTTGTATTTTCTTTCTTTACTCTTAACCTTGGCCAAAGGACGCCACAAACTGAAATCCAGACCTATGCCTGGTCCTTACCTACTACGTCTGCATGTCCCGAGGAGGACCTAAAGATAGCTTCAGAGTAAAATTATGGGACATCAAAAAAGATATACAGAGGAGAAAATAGTTTATTTTGGAGAAAATAGTTTATTTATTTTTTTTTTTGCAGTGATGAAAAGTCATACTCTTGCCAGGAAAAGACCTCAAATTTTATTAGAGTGTATTGATATAAAGATATTTTAAGGAACTAAGAATAGATAATTTTTAAACGGCAAGATATTAATATTTTGAAAAATAAATCTTGTGGGTTTTTTTTCAAATTAATGATACTGCTGAATTAATTCCTAATCAGGTTGACTACTTTTGATTGATTTGGTCTAAAAATGAACCTATGGAGACTTAATTACACTGTAGGATCACAGTATGCTTATTGATTGTGCCTTTGACATGATTAGCTGCATTAGATTTTGATGTCCTCATCTCTCAAAGATCAAAACTAGGATTGGACTTTCTCTAAGGGCCATTAGTCATATGCTCATGGCACGTGCTCAATTTTTTTCATTATGTAATAGGTAGAGGAGACTATTAAAAAAGCATTAGCTTTATGCCACTCAGAAATCTATCTTAGAAATGGGTCTGATGGAAACAGACCATATCTCTCCTCCTAACCCAACAGATGTTTAATAGACATGGATGGAATTGAGAAGGGAGCATTTTTATGGAGTGTTTCACTCCTTGCCATCCACTGTCGTACCACAGTGGGGCTGGAGCCCCTTCACTGCTGCTGCTGCTGCTGCTAAGCCGCTTCAGTCGTGTCCGACTCTGTGCGACCCCATAGATGGCAGCCCACGAGCCCCTTCACAGGTAATCCTAAATCCTACATCACCATCTTTGGTCTAAACGCTCTAGTCAGCCACTAAAGACAAAGGCAAATACAGCTCTGGTATTTTTTGAGTTCAGGCTCCAGCCATGTGGCCTATCAAATCCCTGTGCCCTACAGCCAGCTTGGGACTTCATCCATTTCAGTTAGCACGGCATTACTCATAACTAGAAGAACACCGCAGAAAATATGGGAGCCGTGGTGGCAGTGACAAGGGGAATGAGATGCAGAGCTATGCATGCTGGGAAGTCTTGGCCTTAATTAGAATGTGCATGTACAGTATTTATCTTTCACTCAAACCTATAAATAAGACCGGCGCTTTGGCCATTACTGATGTCTGCCGTCATTTCACAAGGCCCCTGTTTTGATGGAGCACCTGCTGCAGCAAAATAATATTTCTTTCTTCTCTCATCTGCATCTGCTTCTGATGGAAACCTCTCAAAGACTTTGAAAACTATGACTTGAGAGGAGGAAAGGGGTGGATATCAACTTCTGAGAATCTAAGCAAAAGTTGCTCTTCGGGGACTCTTTTGCTGTAGTAAGAGACAATAAGATGTAGAAAGAAGCTTATAGGAAATAATCAACACCCCTGTCCCCAAAGAGGGCCTTCGTTCTCAGCATCCCTGAAGGTATTTTTCCAACTCCTCCTTGAATTATTTTTAGGGATGAACCATTCACGATCTCCAAAGGCAGCAAACTCCAATTAGGACACACTAAAATCTTCCTTTTACTATTGAATAAATCTGCCTCTCTGCCGTTTATCCCTACTGATCTGAATATGAACTCCCAGATGGAAACGTCCTAAATGTCCTAGGCACTTACTGAGTTCTCTTATGTGATCTACATGAATAATTATAAAACCAAACATAATTGTTTGGTTTCCTTTCTGACTGAAAGTAAATTGTAAATTCCTTAAGGGAAGAAGCTGGTTTTGTTGTTGTTAAAGTCAGTGTTTCTTAGTACATGGACACAACAGGTCTTCAGTAAGTAATTAATAATAATTAAATCACTTTATTTAATTGAGATAGAAAAGTTGCCTTGGAGCCTCACTTCCAAAGATTCATGTCTTCTCAAAATAAATACTTTTGTCCTCTAGTTAGATTTTCTATAAGTGAGGATGTCAGGTAAGCATATGCTCACCGTCACTTTTAATGAATGGTTATTCAGAAAGTTGTGGTTGGGGCCAAACACTAAACCACCTCTCCACTTCCCGTGCCTGAGGAGATATCATCAATTTCTCCTTGAAATACACTGCTGGTCATTTCTTGTCCAGCTAGGCTCCTAGACAATCATCTGCCATACTTATCATACTCAAAAAGAAAATAAAAACTAGATCAAACCAATGACAAGCTCTCACACCCAACCTCATTCCCAGTGGGAATTTCATTACCTGTCTCAGTATTTCCCTTAACAAATTGATGTGCCGTGAATGATAATCAGCCTGCTGTTAAACCTAGAGAGTAGGAACCTTACTGGGCTGAGGGCTTAGATTTTCCTTTTCCCCTTTACTGCAGCCATGATAAACTGCACCCCTTTGCTCAGAGAAGTAGGAATATAAGTATATTCCCCCAAAGGCTGGGCATAAAGAATTATAGATTTCTCATGAAAAAACTACATATTTGACAAGGAAAGATAACTATTTATACAAAAAATAATTTATAGAAGAGAAAGTTGACATTAAATGCTTCAAGCTTTCAGATGATGTTACATGATTCTTTTGCATGCTAAAATGTCAAACAAATATGCATAAGCTTTGGAAAATCTTTCAAGGCAACTATGCAATACAAAGTCAGGAGTCCTGGATCTGGAGCAAAGTCAGGAGACCTGGATATAATTATTTACTATGTGCTCTTGAGCAAAATCTGAACCTCTTTCAAAATGGAGCATTTAATACTGATTTGCCACAAATGAGTAGCAGCAAATTCTGTCCTGACCTCCAGCAGTGTCCTAGCTGAGGTGCTGAGGCTGAGACGGACCAACAGACAGATGTCGTTTTTCAGGAGGATGAGCAAGTCATACCATCATGGACATCACACGGTTTGAAGATGGTACTTGAAACTGAAGTATTGTGAGACGGTGCAGAAGTCCTGGATGAACGTGAGGTTATGGCACGGATGAGAAGAGTAAGGAGTGATGCATCTTGCAAGGGTGAGTCTCATAGCAAAACGTACTTCTTAGAGCACCGTGAAGGAGTAATGGCTTGGAGAAGAGAAGGCATCATTGAAAGGATGTTGAAAATCTCCAACAAAATAAGTTCTGAAGTGCATGGAATGTAGGCAGTCTTACTTGGACTTGCTAAACACTATGTTTTGTTTGTTTTTTTTCAAAGTCTTCCAATATGCTAGACACTGTTCTAAGTGTTTCATAATATACTAATTTTATCCTCATAATAGTCCTAATGGAATTTTTTCTTCTATTTACTGATATAAAATCTGAAGCTAAAAAACTTTTGGTATCTTGCCCAAGGTGATATACTTCATGAGTGGTAGGGCTGGGATTCGAACCCGGAGCCAGAGCTCTTTACATCTACCCTAGACCCCAGTGTTCCTGAGTGATTGCCAGGATCCACTCAGAGTTAGGGAGAGAGGAACTAGGCTGTGGAGGAATTACAGATATAGAGGCGTTTATTTACTTTGAAACTGGGGTTCAAGATGGCATTTGGAAGAAAGGGCACCTGAGGTAGGACAAATTGGTAAGAAGGAAAAATACACAAAATTTCATAATGAAAAGACTAGAATGGAAAAGTAGATGACCAGTGAGGCTGGAATTTGGTGGTAGTATTTAACAATTAGGATATGAAAAAAGGTGAATTTGATTGGCACCAAAGCTTGGAGTATCTACAGTAGCTTCAAGGTAAAGTTAGTCTTCTATTGACTCTGGCTTATCTTTGGTCCTAGTTCCAGACTGAACTCTAGTGAACATTTGCCAAGCTGCTACAGAAAGATTCTTCCTGGATGCCTTAGAGAGAGGAACCTGGGGTCTTTGTAGCTGAGGAGGACTTGGGTCCTTTCTGATGATCATGGTGGCCATCTGCTGAAGTCAGGTCATCACTGGTGCTCAATATTTCTTATCATCTGTGATGTTGGGCACAAAGAAAAATATGGGATGGGAATTCAGAGAGGTGGAAGAACCAGACAAATGAACTTGTGTGCTTTGCAGTCTGCCTGGGATTTTGAAGCAGCAGGTTTTGCTACAGCTTGCATGATGCTATCAGATAGAGCACAGCAGGCTACAAGCTTTGGCTTCCTCAAGGCAGGCTGCTATTTTGAGGACAGATCACTTTACCCTGTGTATTTCGGTGTGCTCCATTGGGAGAGATGGAGGCAAAAGCAATGGAATAAAATGTGTGCGTTCTGTCCTCTGTCTCCCCATTACATACAACACGTCTCCCACATATACATACCCAGTAATACACAAATACTTTTACTCCTTCCATATCTGTGTAGATGAGAGCAAAGCCATAGTTGGAGACATTCCTATTTGCTGAACTTTGGATCATTTACTTTGGCATGGCTATATCTTATAGTGGGTAGTAAATCGCAGAATTATTATTTATTTACTTGTTTATATTATTGATTACTTGCTTTCTTGCTTGATTTTTATCCATTACAGGCTGAACATAGTTAGAAATTCAAAAGACTACAGAGAAGTTCATGGATGAAGCATATAAGTTACCAAGATGATGAAAGATATTTGAGTGAGGTCCTCTAAAGCTGATTGAAAAGTGGACCTTCCACAACTTCGCTGTGAAAGATATATCCATTCTGCTTCTCTTTTTNGCTCATTTCTACTTCTGATCTCGCTGTGCGCCCCGGCCTGTTGTGTAACTTCCAGTCTGTAAGTAATCACTTTTAATTTTTTTTCAAAGGTTGCTGATGATTATTGCTTAATAACTACATTGGTTATTGATAGACTGAGATGGTCAGAGAACACTGGCTCATCACATCCTAAACTCAGTTCCCTCTAGTGCACAGCACTTTTTCTGAATATTAGGAGTGATAGCTAAATTCATACTGTAATAATTTTTGCAATCTATAAAGATGGCTACCCAAAAGAAACCAAAAAAAGAATCCCAGGGGACTCTGATTTCCGTAAGTTATGGGAGAGGTTGTAGATCAATGTGCTAAGTAGGAGAAACTTAATACAAAACTAACAGTCAATTCAGGAACAGGAAATCCAGCAACAATTTCAACTGGTTTCAACGGCAATTGTTGAGCTTATTGAGGCTACTAGAAAAATTAAGTAAGATTCTCTGTCTGGCTCTAGCACTATTTTCTTTTCTATTGCATTAAACATTTCTCAAATAATACAGGCATAGTGTACAAAATAACATTTACTACCCCCCGCTTCCTTTCCGATTCCATTCCCTAGGGTGAAATCCTTAATAATAGCTTGATCTGTATCCAACAGATTTTTCTGTAACATTGCTTTCCTAGATGTTTAAAGTTTCAATGCAGAAGTAACGCACTTTTCACTTACTTATTAAAAAGACAAAGTCCTATTGACTGACAGCCAACAGTCAGTTGGCTCTCTTTCTTGAGGTTGGGAAGGCAGCCATAAAGAGTCAAATGCATCTAATTAGTTTTTTGAGAAATCGAAACCTAAAAGACAGGAGCGCATTTAACTTGGTTTCAGGAAACTGAAACTTTAAAATGGCGGGAACATTAAAATAGTGGGAACTNTTTTTTGGGAGGGGCGGGTGGGAAAGGAATAGGGTCTCAAGGAGAGTAGAGTCCCATCCAGAGTATCATTGACCGTATAAGCCATTGAAACCAGCAGTGTTTGCAGTGAGACTTGAGGTCAAGATGCAAAGGTCAGCAGGGATCAGAACTCTGAGAGGTGCCAGTCTGAAGCACCAGGTCTGTGCTGGTGCATCCAGGAGGACCTGGGTGAATTCCAGAGATGAGAGGTCTTGTCAGACATCAGGACTACTTAAAGATATCAAAATGAAGATGTTCATAAATACTTTAGATAATTAATAAGACCCATGTAGACAAATCCTGCATTTTTAATGAGCTAAACCAAGTACAAGCCCAGAAGGAAAAGAACATCTCCAAAGGCATTAACCTGGAGTACTACACCATCCCAAAGGCCACTCTGTGTTTAAAAAAAAAAGAAAAAACTAAGGAATTTAGCGGGGAGTAAGACAAAACAATACGATAAAACCTTTGTAGGAACTTGCTAGTTTACAAAGCATTTTCACACATAGTTTCTCCACGGATCAGCACGAGCCAGCATGATTTACAGGCCTGGTAGAAGGCCTGGGATAAAAAGGTAGAAGGCCCAATTTCTCATCCCAGCCTTGCATCTGTGTTGTTAGACCTAGTTTCTCCTTTTACTTCAGTCTCTTTTTCTTTCATTTCAACTAGGACTTCTCAACCTAGCACTACTGACAGTTTGGACCAAATGATTCTTTGTTGTGCAAAGTAGAGTGTTTAGCAGTTTTTCTGTCCTCTGTGTCCCGGAGGCCAGGAGCATACCTCCCATCTCCAGCTACGACAACCAAAAACATCTAAACATTGTCAAATATTTCCTGAGGGCAAAATCACACTTGGTTGAAAACCACTGATATAAACAAACGAACAAAACAGAAACATCTTCTCTGGTTGTCCTTGATGATCCCCAGGCTCACTTCCATCTTTTGCAAGAACTCTCCGTAGATCATGCATCATTTTATGACTGCACAGACTTTGGTTAAGGTCATTCATGACTTGCTAGATGCATAATCACAGATAAGCCCCTTTATTTAGCTGAACATCAGTTTCCTCATCCGTGAAAAGGGAAGAATACTAAGATCATCTCCAAGGTTGCAGTGAGAAGGTGATATGAGATAACACGTAGAGGACTCAGAGAGACATGGATACGGGACCATTTACCATTGTTAAGTATCCTTCTTACTGTTAAAATTATATGAGAAAGTAGTTGTCTTTGACTGTTTGCTATGTCATCCTCTCTGCCTTGGGGGAATAGGAAAATGAAGGTGGCAATTGCTTTCCCCTTGGGAGTCTGCAGTCCATTAGGAAACAGAGGCCTGTCCACGAATCACTGTAACAGAGGGCATCAAAACGATTGCCAGCAATGAACTGAAAGTTGCTGCTGCTGGGTTGAAAAGCAGAGAAACAGATGCCAGGACCACATTGATATGGAGAACTGTGGTGTAGTGTCACCTGGGAAACTCTCAGGAGTTCTGGATGCTGTATCTCAAGATCAAAGAGGTCTGGAAAGAGTCCAGGGACGGGTACCAAAAACGATGAGAAGTGTTAGGACTCCTGCTGTGTTAGTCTGGGGAGGTGAAAGCAGAAAGAGGTGAGGATTAAAATGTACCAAAGTATGAAAAGTGGCTATTTATATTCAATGTTCTTTTATATCATTAATAAAAATGTGTTGTTATACAGTATGCTCTGTAGCTCGGTGATGTCCAGCTCTTTGCAGCCCCATGAATGGTAGCCCACGAGGCTCTTTTTGTCCATAAAATTTTCCAGGCAAGAATACTGGAGTGGATTGCCATTTCCTACCCCAGGAGATCTTCTCAACCCAGAAGCGAACTTGAGTCTCTTGCTTCTCCTGCATTGGCAGGCATATTCAATAAAAATGTGTAGAGCAGAAAAAAAAAAAATAGTACTAATGAATTGATTTGCAGGGCGGGAAGAAAGATGCAGACATAAAGAATAGACTTGTGTGCACAGCGGGGAAGGGAAGGGTGGGACAAACTTGAAGAAAGCATTGATATGCGTACACTTCCGCGTGTCAAATGGGTAGTGGGAAGCTGCAGTGCAGCCCAGGGAGCTCAGCCGGTACTCTGTGATGGCCTAGAGGGGAAGGATGGGGTGGGGGATGCGATGCAGGCTCAAGAGGCAGGAGATATATGTATACTTATAGCTGATTCACATTGTTGTACAACAGAAACTAACATAACATCATAAATCAATTATGCTTCAATTAAAATAAGTAATTTAAAAATGTATAGAGTATCTACACAAATCTTGGCTCTGTGCTAGGGTTATAGAAATAAACAAGTGCAAATCTTGCCCTCAAGGAATTCCAATTTAGAGAGGGAAACAAGTCTGCAAGCAAGCATTTCCAAGATATCAATGGAATATCTAATGGCCTTATGACCAAACTATAGTGGGAAGTCAGAGGGAAGAGTCGGGGCCAGGGAAGCAAGCTTTACAGAGAACATGATTCTTGGTTAGTGCCTTAAAGGGTGAGTGGAATTTCAGTAGAGAAGGAGGGCATCCAAGGGTGAGAGAAAGGGAATTCCAATTGCATGAACTTTGTGGATATTGGAGCAGATGTCCTGGAAGCAGACAGCTTGGACGGTTCCACAAGAGCAAGCTTCTCTTTCTCTGTCCTTCCCACTTTGGTGATGAGTTTTTGTTCACATCTTCTGCATTCAGCTCCTGGATTTTCTCACATGAGCACCCTGCTAAGCCCATGCCCAAGTGGATATCAGCGGTTCAGAAAGCTGCCACCACCAGGGGCAACCCTGAGCCAACAGAAATATGTGGGTAACTGGTCACGCTTCCCTCTCTGGGATGGATATTTGCATAAGGCACTCTGTTGCTTCTGGAGTGAAGCACAGGACAGAGCCTCACTGCCAACAGCAGCAACCTAGATGATCCTCCTTCCCTGCCTCACTCTCCCTACCCCCTCACATCCATTTCCAAAGGTGATGACACCCCACTCCAGTACTCTTGCCTGGAAAATCCCATGGACAGAGGAGCCTGGTAGGCTGCAGTCCATGGGATCACGAAGAGTCAGACATGACTGAACGACTTCACTTTGACTTTTCACTTTCATGCATTGGAGAAGGAAATGGCAACCTACTCCAGTGTTCTTGCCTGGAGAATCCCAGGGATGGGGGGAGCCGGTGGGCTGCTGTCTATGGGGTCGCACAGAGTCGGACACGACTGAAGCGACTTAGCAGTAGCAGCAGCATCCCTAAATAAACAGCTGGGACCCAAGTTTTCATCTCTGACTCTATTTTGGAGCAGTTCAGACTAAGATAAGGTCACAGTGTGAGTAAGAAGAAACCAACATTTCTCACCACTTCTTGAATTTCTCAAATTATAACAACAGTATACCATGGAACAATTTTTGTCAGAGGGACTTTTCTTCAGAGAGAGTTGAGCTAATTACTAGCTTTGTGATTGGCTATTTAATCTGTATGAGACTCAGTTTCTTTAACGACTTCTTATCTTCTAGTTGGGAAAATATGTGAGATGATTATCTAATGTACTTAATCTAGATTAAACATGGGCATGAACATCCTCTTAAAAATCTATTATACCTGTTATAGTAAAGAGTCTGATACTACCTTACACAGCAACTGATTTTTAACTTTAGTTTTGGCTTTTTACAAACAGCAACTTAGAAAGTCCTCGATAGTTACCTTACTATTTTGAATTTGGCCCAACATATGACCTGTTTGGCCAAAGGAAGGATATTTTCCCCTTCAAGGCAGGCCTCTTAAGTTGTCAGGACTTGAATTCTTTTTGGAACTCATCTTTGGGCTAGACTTCTCATAGTTGATTTGCATGACACACTGAGAAAAGCAATCTTATTAGTTTACGGTCACAGCTCATTTTTGATCTAAAAGGCTCATAAGCAGCTTGATCAAGCACATGAACCCCTCAGCTCAGCTCTTAATGATCTTTACTGTTTCAAATCAAATTTGCTTTCAATGGAAAAAAAGTTTCCCCAACTATTGAGGAAATTCAGAAGAACATAGCATAATGGACAGAAGATAATTTCTAAAAGTCCTCCAAGATTTGGGGCATAGAAGCCATAGAATCATAATTTTAGAGCTAGCAGGAACTTGAGAGAAGGCCAAGCATCCTTCATTATAAATGAGAACACAGAGAGTAGCATGAGGAAGTTATTTGAAACACTTTGTAATCAGTAGTTGACTCACAACTAGGAGCTTGATTACCTAGCTTTTAATCCAGCATTCTTCTAGCTACACCATGAGTTAGTAGCATAACCAAAAGATGGATACCTTTTCAAAGTCAGTTCAGTTCTGTCAGCCAGTCGTGTCTGACTCTTGGCAGCCCCATGGACTGCAGCATGCCAGGCTTCCCTGTCCATCACCAACTCCCAGAGCCTACTCAAACTCATGTNAAAAGATGGATACCTTTTCAAAGTCAGTTCAGTTCTGTCAGCCAGTTGTGTCTGACTCTTGGCAGCCCCATGGACTGCAGCATGCCAGGCTTCCCTGTCCATCACCAACTCCCAGAGCCTACTCAAACTCATGTCCATCGCATCAGTGATGCCATCCAACCATCTCACCGTATGTCGTCCCCTTCTCCTCCCACCTTCAATCCTTCCCAGTATCAGGGTCTTTTCCAATGAGTCAGTTGTTCACATCAGGTGGCCAAAGTAATGGAGCTTCAGCAACAGTCCTTCCAATGAATATTCAGGGTTGATTTCCTTTAGGATTGTGTGGTTGCATCTCCTTTTAGTCCAAGGGACTCACAAGAATCTCCTCCAACACCACAGTTCAAAAGCATCAACTCTTCAGTGTTCAACTTTCTTTATGGTCCAACTCTCACATCCATACATGACTACTGGAAAAGCCATAGCTTTGGCTAGATGGAACTCTGTCAGCAAAGTAATGTCTCTGCTTTTTACTATGCTGTTTAGGTTGGTCATACTTTTCAGAGTAACTACACTGAAATGGATCATGCCAATTAGAATACGTAAGTTCATAAGGTATTATGTATGGTTCTAAGTTAGAAAAGGGTTGAAGAAGAACTTAAACACGTTTGTCACTGATAAAAACCATATCAAGCTGTGAGCAAAAGAGATGAATGCCTTTGCTTTAGGGGTGGAATCAGGGATGCTAACACTGTACGTGTCCCTAACGATACAGATGGATAGTGGAATGCTGTGATAATTGGTTAAGGATTCATTGGAATATGGCAATTCCTTTTTTCTGTATCCTGGTATTTGTAACACACACACACACACACACACACACACACACTCCTTCTTCTCTTCCCAGTAAGAAGCATTGTCTTCACTTTGATAGAGAAAAAAGGAACGGTAACTTTAGGTATTAAGTTTTAGATGAAGTTGTATGAAAGTAAAACTTTAGATTCTCACTCTGAGAAATAACTTCTTTCAAGTTATACAAATACAAATACATATTTTATCCAATCTCATTTAAAAAAACCTCTGTTCTAACTGCAAAGTCATTGAAAAATTATTGATTAATTGCGATAATTTAAGGTTGGTGAATTTAAGGTTCAATGGATATGAACTTGGGCAAACTGTGGGAGATGGTGAGGGACAGTGAGGCCTGGCGTTCTGCAGTTGGACATGACTGAGTGACTAAACAGCAATAAAAGGTTGGTGATACACAAATCTTAAAATAAATAGATGACTGTGTTATTGGGGATTCTATAGGAAAATAAACACCTTGATAAAAAGTGGAGGCAATTAAGGTTAACTGCCAGCTAATGCTTTGGTGGTACAAATCTGGCCATCTCTGTTTTACATTAATTGACCAGATTAAGTCAGTCATTATTTGATTTTAACTTTCCTTGTTTCCATCGCAGTCTTTTCTCTTAGGCCATAATTACTAGTTACCAAGGTCTCATTCAGTTCAGTCTGAAATCATACTCACAGCTTAATTAAAAGCCGTATTTTTTTTAATAAATATTATGTAATAATATAAAATGTTTCTGAAATAATATAAATACACATTATAAAGTATATGGTACTCATAACATGCTATAATGTATATATAACTATATATAAAATGTTCTGATGCCAGACATCATAATAAGTTTTCAAGAATATACAAATTGAAATGTCACCATCTGCGCATCTGACCTGATACTGTTTAACTACAGCCTATCGTGAAGGCTTCAGGTATTCTGGAGAACAAGCTGTCATTGAGAAAGGATACATTTGCCTCCTCCAAAACTCCTCCTCCTCCAACCTCCCACTGTCTCTAAACCATGAATTTCAGTGCCTAGTGGAGCCGTTTATGAAATAACTGTTTCTATTGATTTCTGCATCCAATACAGGTATGCTTTCTCAGCTGCCCATTGGTTTTCTGCCTCAGGAAGGACCACTGAAAAAAATACAGAGGAGATGGGTGTGTGCACGTGTGTATGTGTGCATGTCTCTGTGTGTGGAGGGGTGTACATGGAAATGTAATGTACAGAAGTGGTATTAAAGGGAAGAATAAGGATTTCAATAATTCCTCTTTGGTAGGAAAGATGCTAATGTGAAGTATGGCTTGTGGCATTTTCCCAAAATGCCAAGTGTGAGCTTTGCTTCCTGTTTTAGGGGTTGTCAGGGAGCAAAGTCCACTGGCCTTCTGATAGGAAGACCCTGCTCTCCCCAGGTGCCACCACTTGCCAAAGCTGTGACCCTGGCAAGTTATCTGACCACTCATCATTATTTTCCTCATCTGTCAAAGTTAGTGGCTCACCACCTCTCACTTTATAGGGAGATGCTCAGAGTCATGTAGGGGAACTCCTTTGAGAGCTCCTCAGAAATTACAGAGCAATGTACAATTGAAGACTTAGGTGTATTAGAACATCTGAGATGGAGGCTGTGGTCTGAGAAGGGGATCAAGGGAGTCGTCACCTTCAGACTTGCAGAATCATCTGGTTCTCTGAGCTGTCTTCGACTTCTTGCCTGAGTTCTAGGGCTATCTCCCATCCTTTTAGGTGACTGACTCTTGCAGACTATCTATTTTACACTAGACTCTAGAAGCTCTCTGCTTCTAGAGGACTCCACAGACATCGTTTCTCCAAGAGGCTTTGAAGAATGATCTATGAAGGACGCCACAGAACATCTCAGGATCAATTGCTGTAATTATCCTCTGAATAATTTTTTGCCATTATTCAGGCAGTACATATTGTATATGAAAGGCTATGTTCAGCCAAACCAGAAGCTTGCTGGATCTGGGATTTACAGCTTACTGTGTAAGAAGATTTAGAAGGCAACCCCTAGGAAATCCATCTGGAGATTGTTGAGAGGATAAAGGAAAATATAAGTACTTTTAATCTTAATATTCTTTATGCTCTGCTCATTATGATTAGATATATCTTCTAGTTAAGCCCTTAACAAAAATAGAACTGGCAATGAAAAGACTATTTATTTTCTTTTCTATTGCTAAGGGAAAATAGCATGCATAAAAATAATAATAGCAATATAAATGCTCCAATGCTTAGCTATTTAGAGAACCATCCAACGTACCTCATTTACTAAGTTTAGAGAAAAAAGAAATCTCTCTCTAGACTAAACCTGAGTAAAGAAAAAACACAAGTTGACTTATTGTCAATTCCTGTCTTTGGTAGGCACTCAAACACTCCCTTTCTTTTTAATATAAAAGAGAAAATCACTGAGTTTTCTGTTTCTGTCTCCCACAAGCTCTAAGTGTTGGGGGAAAAAAAAATGTCTGAAAGAGGCAGGAACACAAGGCCTCTGAGAGAGGTCATGAGAGCTTCTTTTCCCATTAAGATTATTACTGAGGCAGGTTAAAGGGGAGAATAAAATCCAATATATTTGCTGTGCATTGGTCATTAATATAAACCAACTTTGGCTCAGAGGAGACAGTAAACACAACTTTTCCAGACATTCAGCACCTGGGTGATAGGCCATCGGTGGCTAGACAAGAATGCATTTTAGCTGTAAATTTCTTCTGAGTCATGGTTGATGGTTCTTTCCCTGAAAGGGCTATACAGGATCATATCAAGGCAAGTGTTAGCACATAACTAAGGTGCTCTCTGTTATTTTTGCAAACAGATCCAGGAAAAACAAAACTCCAGGTTATAAAAGCAATAACCAGAAATGATAAGTTTCTGTAATAGTACAATTCATTTCAAAGGTTCCATTAGTGTCCATAGGGGTTATTTAGTTGACAACACTGGTTTAGGCAAGGTTGCTAAAATGCCCTGAAATGAAATGATTTCGTTACAGCAGCTGAGGATCATCACTCTGTAGCCAGAGATATACGTTCTGGGTTTAAATTCAGGTGGGTACCCTGCTGTCACTGGAAGAATGAATAATCTGGCTTGTAGACGGACGGAAAGACTGAAGGTTTAAAATGCACAATCTCAACCTTTTCTTGTCCCTTCTCCAGAATCACAATGGGTGAGATTAAGGATGATAACAGGGAAGGTTGAAAAATAAGGCAAAATGAAAGCCTGTGACGTGCCTACTGGTCTGAATAACCACTAACTTCAACTGGATTCAAACATTTTGGTGTACTCAGTTTCCTAATATGCTCAGTTTTTCTCCTTAGTTCTTCGGGGACTTGGGAAGGGAAAAAGAAAAAATGGAAAGAATGGTTCATAGCAGAATCATAATGTTGCCGAGTTTGAAAGAATCTTAGAAAAATAATTTAATTCAACCTGGTGAGATGACAGTCTAGGTGGGATGAGTCTTTCTTACACACTCATGATGTCTCTTGTTTAGCACAGGCCCAGTTTACCGTAGGAGCTTAAAACATACTGACTGATTGAANAATCTTAGAAAAATAATTTAATTCAACCTGGTGAGATGACAGTCTAGGTGGGATGAGTCTTTCTTACACACTCATGATGTCTCTTGTTTAGCACAGGCCCAGTTTACCGTAGGAGCTTAAAACATACTGACTGATTGAAGAGGCTTTCTCATTTTGTAGATACGTAAATTCAATGCCACAGAGGCTAAATGCCTTGGCCAAAGTCACAAGGCTAGATAGTGGCAGAGTGGAGACAACAGCTCAGATCTCTTGGTTCTTTGCAGAAAGAGAACAGATCTTTAAAGGACCAAAGATTTTATATTGTTTCCACATGGCAGTCATAGTTGTCTACTATGCAGAATTATCTTTCTAGTTCAAGGTATGTAGCTAAATTCTAGTAAGAAATTTTATCATGAAACTGGGAGGTTCATGACTTCAGCCAAAATGGATAGTTCTGGAAGTGCTTCCAGATTTCCTCATCTGAACTGTGTGTATATTCTGTGTGTATATGCGTATGTGTGTCTGTGTGAGCATAATTGAGAAATTTATGACAGTAAGACATTTTCTTAGTAAATGAACATCAGATAATTCCATTGCCAGGTAGACTGTCATGCTTTCTTGATAGGAAAAGATTTGGGCATTTTGCTCAATCTCTCAAAGGGCCAGGGCACTCCGAAGCATTAAATACATACTAAAGCTACCAAAGTGAGGGAAAAAAGCCCTAAAATCTGAGCATAATTGCACACATCAAGCTAATTACCCAGAAGCACTATTAGTTAATGAGATTAGCCGGGAGGCCCGTCCAGCATGGATTAATTAAAGAATAATGCCAGAGCACCTGCAGCGAAAAGGCATCTGATCTTTAACAAAAGAAGAGTTTGTCCATGTTTGGAAATATGACTCCACACTTATTTTCTGTCATCCTTGTGTTTTCTTTTAAAACAAAATTTCCTTGGGTTGATGCTCCAAAGGGGGCTACGATGGACTCTAAATCCCATAGCTCTGTCACTCTAGACAAAAACAATCAGCTGGTGATTCAGTCTCTTCATTAAGAAATGGAGATACTCATAATGTATGCCCCTTTAATTCATAAGATTGTTAAAATGTTTTTGTGGAGCTACATACAGGCTTAGCTCAAAGCAAAATCTTTGGTGCTTAAAATAGCAAAGTAGTCAAATGGCCCAATTATGAAACATCTAGCTGGCATTTCCGTTGTCTTTCATCAGGGAAAATGTTCACATCAAGGAGAACAGACATTAGTGTACAAGACATAAATAACCTGCCTTCAAGAGAATGACAAATAATTGAACAGGAAAAAATACACATAACATTTAAAAATATTTCACTTTACTCTCAAGGAACTGTAAGTCAAAACAGGAAAAAAAAAAAATCTCACAACTGTTAAAGAAAAAGAATGTCATTCATTCAACTATTTGCCAGTCACCAATGTGCACCATGGGTTTCTGTGGTGGCTCAGACAGTAAAGAACCTGCCTGCAATGCAGGAGACCTGGGTTCGATCCCTGGGTTGGGAAGATCCCATGGAGGAGGGCATGGCAACCCACTCCAGTGTTCTTGCCTGAAGAATCTCCATGGACAGAGGAGCCTGGAGGACTACAGTCCACGGGGTCACAAAGAATCGGACGTGACTGAGCAAACTGGAACAGCAATATGCACCATAAACACGCAGTGGCCATTGGTCCTTTATGTCCCCAAGTCACTATATAATTTAAAAATGCTTTTATGCAGAAAGCAAAGAAAAACTAAAGAGCTTCTTTATGAAAGTGAAAGAGGAGAGTAAAAGAGCTCGCTTAAAAGTCAACATTCAAAAAACTAAGATCATGACATCCGGTACCATCATTTCATGGCAAATAGATGGGGAAACAATGGAAACAGTGACAGACTTTATTTTGGGGGGTTCCAAAATCACTGCAGATGGTGATTGCAGCCATGAAATTAAAAGACGCTTACTCCTTGGAAGAAAAGTTATGACCAACATAGACAGCATATTAAAAAGTAGAGACATTACTTTGCCAACAAAAGTCCATCTAGTCAAGGCTATGGTTTTTCCAGTAGTCATGTATGGATGTCAGAGTTGGATTATAAAGAAAGCTGAGCACAAAAGAATTGATACTTTTGAACTGGCACTGGAGAAGACTCTTGAGAGTCACTTGGACTGCAAGGAGATCCGACCAGTCCATCCTAAAGGAAAACAGTCCTGAGTATTCATTGGGAGGACTGATGCAGAAGCTGAAACTCCAATCCTTTGGCCACCTGATGAGAAGCACTGACTCATTTGAAAAGACCCTGATGCTAGGAAAGATTGAAGGCAGGAGGAGAAGGGGACAACAGAGGATGGGATGGTTGGATGGCACCACCGACTCAATTCACATGAGTTTGAGGAACTCTGGGAGTTGGTGATGTACAGGGAGGCCTGGCGTGCTGCAGTCCATGGGGGTTCGCAAAGAGTCGGACACGACTGAGCAACAGAACAACAAGTCATCCATTCATTCAACACATATTTACTAAGTGGGAAGTGTGAATCAGCCTCTGTTCTCAGTGCTGGGGATGCAGCAATGAAAAAGGAGACCAGACATCACTGTGCTTATGGAATTTCTGTTCTAGTAAAGAGACAGATGTGGATACTGTTCTCCCAGTATCGCTGAGAGAGAGGAGGCTCATTGTTGGGATCATGTGCTGTGAAGAACCAAAATATCCTCCTGTCAGTCTTTCTTTAGGGTTAAAAAAAAAAAAAGGAAAGCTTGGAAGTCTAGAGGGATCAAAACAAATTTATACTTAAAGGAAGTGGTCAAATAGACAAGAGCAGCCAGCCAATAATCTCCTGAAGAAACGTGTGAGCCATCACACTCCTGTCTCTCCTTCTGGTGTCTTTATATCTGGTCATCATCCTTAAGTTATAGACAACCTCATCCATTTGGACCTACGAACTACTTCTTTCCCCAGTGGTATCTGTGCACACAGCTGCCCCGGCTCAGCTTATAATGTGTCTCCCCCATGATGCTGTTCCTCACAGACAGAACTGCTGATCCCAGGCTAGCTCCCATACTAATGCAGCGTGTCCTTGGATCCCATTTTTGGCAGATTCCATCATACCAGGAATGACATCAGCCTCCTCCTGGGAAACAGACAATAGTCACCTAATTTCTCTTAGATGTGGAAATCAGTCATGAAGTTTAGGTATGCAATTGGATGGTGCCAGAGTCCATATCAAATTCTAGCTCTGTATCAAAATACTAGTTACTTTTAAGTCAAAATGAGTGCTTTCCTTATCACACTATACAATTTTACCAGGAACTTAAAGAGGGGCATCAGATACACAGATTATGCAGAAAAGAAGACGGAAAAGTGGAAGAATCCTAAAGACAAACTTGGTTGATTTACATTTATGTCAACGGCTAGGCTTCTGTGAATTTGTCTGCCTCCCTTCCACTTTGCCACCGTACATGATACAATGATTTTCGTAATCCTGTAACTTTATTCATTCCCTCTAATGAATAAATCCTTAATTCAT
The DNA here is from genome assembly GCA_006410875.1 of Neotragus pygmaeus. Classification (NCBI taxonomy): domain Eukaryota; kingdom Metazoa; phylum Chordata; class Mammalia; order Artiodactyla; family Bovidae; genus Neotragus; species Neotragus pygmaeus. The sequence continues at coordinate 12,108 of SJYV01018892.1, read as the reverse complement.
CCTAGTGAAATAAATGAAAGAGTTGCTATCAGTTTACTTAATGATACTTATTTATAATACAATGTTTTTTCTTAAAAGAAAAATTCTTGAGCTAATGCATTTATGTCGGGGACTTACAAGATGAGCTCACAGATTGCACAGCCCTTCTGTACAGAATCTAAGTCTTGAGACAATCGGTGATGACAATTGCAAACATAAAACAAAGGTACTTTTTATTATTTACTTTATTCTTCGGGTCTCTTCAGATATTTTACAAGGAAGAAACTGGCATGTGTTTATTTTCAATCAGTCTCTCAACCTCATTGTGTGTCTCTAACATCTGCATTTACTGTACTCGAAGAAGAGGTTAAGAGATCAGAAATGTGGAAATTAACCTGCCAAGAATGTAAGGTAAATACAATCAGCACCAGAATAAGAAAACAAAGTCAAACAACGAGAAAAGAACAGACCTTACTAAGGCTTTGTTTCTGCCTTGAAAATTTTGGAATTGCAGTTTGCAAATGTCTTCAACAAGGGCAATGAAAACTTGTCAGAAATGTAAAACACCAGCCCTCTCCCCATAGCTGCTTTTAAAAATTGCTCTTTGATTGAATCCACAGGGAACAGCAGAGCCAAGGCAATAGGCCTTACACAATGAAATACTTAAATACAATTGAGGAAGGTCTAGCGTTTGAGGCTGTTGTAGAGAAGAATTTATTCAGTGTTTTAAAAGGTAGAGAAAGAGATGAGATGGTAGAGAAGGGGGAAGGGAAGGGGAGGGGAGAAGTGGGTTGGAAAGGTGGGGTTGGGGTACACAAGAGCCAAGAATGGACAAAAACATTTTTAAAATAAAATACCCTCCAGTCAGATTCCTTTATATAAACCTTTGGGGACCCAATAAAAAGCTGGGACTAAATGAAAGTGTTACCAAAGCAGATGGAGAATAACATCAGAAAATCAAATGACACATCTGAAAGGGCAAAACATCAATATTACCTAAAGAACTGATCAAATGTGTCATTTTGAAATGCACACCAAAGCAACAAAATCATGAAATGCATTAAAACGGCGAACTGGGGAATGGAGAGTGGGCGCTTGGTTGGCTCCCGCCAGGCAGAAAATCAGACGTTGTGTGCCGGAATACATGAATACAAAGGGGGCCAGGTTGTCTCTATGCACATTTAGAAATTGTCACAGAAAAAAATCAAAATGATGGGCCACGCTTAAGAGACGCATTTGTTCCAGCCTAGGAGATGGCAGCGCGTTTCCTGGACAGATGTCCTGATGCTGCCTTATCACGTCTTCTCCGCCTCTTAGCTACGGTAACTCCTTGGAGGCAGCTTCACAGGTGGGAGAACCCCAGGGCAAATCCACGAGCTCAGGACCAATACTATGATTTTTATTTATTTACTTTTTTTAGTCATGGGAGCCATTTGATGACTAACTTATCCATAGATGTCACCTAGCCCTACTAAATTTGTCTGCAGTAAACGTCTAATCATATTAATCAAAAGAACTGGTTTGGAGCAGCTAAACGCAAGCTCTGTATTGCCCAGATTAGCAAAATGCTTGTATGTTACATCAACAGGCCAGCCATGTATCATTAAGTGACATCACCATCATCACACATGTTTTCTGAGAATTTTGAAAACGTTGCCAGAAAGCTCCAAATTTAAGACCATCTATGATGACAACCACAAACATAAAACACAGGGTTTGGGGGGTTTTCCTCATTTATTTAACCCTATCCTTCAGGAATCAGGAAAATTTAGAAAAGTCTTCGTTGGATTCAGGCTGGGAAGAACTGGGAACAAGTCTCCAGTATGCACTTTTTATGATATGGTACACTCTGTCCTCTGACCATAGTATGTGGTAGATAAAGGGAAGAACTTTAGCATTAAATTGACATGGAGTTAATCTTGGCTTAGTCACTTATAAGCTGTGAGAAAGTAAGCAATTTACTAAATCCCCCGAGCCTCAGTTTCCTCATCTCTAAAAGAGAGATAATGATGGTAACTATCCCGTGGAGGTTGTTGGAAGGATTAAGTAAAATAAAGCATGTAAAGGATTTAATAAGTGTCTGGCATAAACACTAAGTATATGGAAGCTATTCAATTAGATCATAAGCTGAGGAACTAAAAGGGACATGTTCATTTATTATGAATCTCTGTATAAGGAATTAGTAACAGCGGGTCCAGAAAGCTGAAATGACTTGTCAGAGCAACACTGCTGTGAAGAACTAGGGCGTTCAATGCCTGCCACTCCCCTTTTTCATATGTTCACCTTTCATATCCATTCTTTGCCTTTACACAATTGCTGGGAGGTGGAAGATATTTTTCCACACAATTCATTAGCTCGACCTTGAATTTTCTTCTTTTTCTTTTAAAAATGTGCTCTTACTAAATATAGTAAGAATAAACTGATATTCTTTAAGATGCTAATGGCTGATACTGGTGTTTAAAAAAAACCCATACGCATCCCTTCCAGAGATATTTCTGCTTCCAAAGACTCAGAATTCTGATGGAGAGGATCTCAAGGACTTACGGGGCATGGAAGGAGTGGAGATGTTTGCTTGCATGTGGAAGACTTTCCTGTACTCTCTTTAAATGAGGCTACAGTGTCACCACAGAGCTCAGCTTCAAGGGGCAGCACTAACTTTTCTGTGAATAATGCTCGACAGATGTGAAATGCAAAGTCCATGTGTAGCCCACACATAGGTCCTGTAGGAGAGAGTGAGACACTGCCTCTCTGTCCCTAGCTTTCAAGTTCTGGAAGAGTGAAGCAGTTGCCTTCAGAAGTATTGAAATGAAGTCAAGATCCTAAGGTAGATCAGTGGAACAGAGGGGAACAATTTTACTATCTCAAATATAAAGTAGAAATATTTTTCAGAAGATTTCTTTAAAATCCAGCACAGAAATCTGAGTGTTTCTGATTTTCTGATAATAGAAAATTGGAGAAAGAAAGAGAAGAAAGAAAAATAGCTGGAAACACTAAAAGAAAATAATAGTCCCTATAGAAAGGAAGTGATTGACCTATATCTCTCAAATTGTAAGCTTCCCTACATCAGAAGTTCGTTGAGACACCAGAAGGCCAAGGATTCCATGGTCATTTTCACGAGGTTCTCTAGGACATCAGATCTGTAACTCAGGATGCTCCAGATTCATCCAGATTGAGTAATGTTGTCTTGATTAAGAAATCAAGACCAGAAGTCCAACAGCAGCTGAGACTATGTTGGGCCAGGATGACCAGGAGGCTGTACGTACAAGAAATGGGGCTACAAGTGATGGGAACAGCATTCCTCTTGTGGTGCGTTCAATTCAGTTCAGTTCAGTCCAGTTGCTCAGTCATGTCCGACTCTTTGTGGCCCGTGAATTGCAGCATGCCAGGCCTCCCTGTCCATTACCAACTCCCAGAGTTCACCCAAACTCATGGTGTGTTAGCTCTGCCCAAAAAAATCTTCCCTGCAGAACTTGTTTCTTCCCTTCTTTCCAATCCCTGACTTGATCAGTATTTCAGCAAGATCTTTCCTGACACTGAATCTAAAACAGTAATCCCACCCAATCCCACCCCAAGACCCCTGTCACCCTCCCCTTTTCTTGCCCTCAGTACCATCTGACATGGTACTGGTCTACCAGTTAACTATTGTTCTGCGGTAGCTGGAAAGACATCTTCCTCCAAGATATTCACAGCCTAACCCCTGGAATCTTCACATATATCTTACATGGAAAAAAATATCTTTGTAGATGTGGCTAAATTAGGATTGTTGAGTTGGGAAGATTATCCTGAGTTATCTGAATAAACCCTAAATAAAATCCCGTGAATAAAATGGAGGGAGGAGGAGAATTTGACACACATAGAGCTGCTGAAAACACTGCAAAAAGAGATTTGAAGATGGTGGCCTTGAAGATTAGAATGATATGGCTACAAGCCAAAGAATGCCAGCAACCAGTAGAACCTGGAAGAGGTGAGGAAGGGGTTCTCTCGTAGGACCTGTGAATGAACGGTGTATGACCCTCCAGCACCTTAACTTTGGACTTCTAGCTTCCAGAACTATGAGAGAATGAATTTGTATTGTTTTTAAATCACTGATTTTTAAATTACTTGTTGCAATCATTTATTTTATTAATAACAACCATAGGAAACAATATTGTCTTCTTCACTGGATTGTAATCCTCAGGAGGAAAAGGACTTTTTTCTCTTTATTCTCTATCCCATCCTCTGTGCCTAAAACTCGGGCCTGGTACAAGCTAATCACTCAGCATTTACCTTGGACAGTGGGTTTCCCTGGTGGCTCAGATGGTGAAGAATCTGTTCACAATGCGGGAAACCCAGATTCAATCCTTGGGTTGGGAGGACCCCCTGGAGAAGGAAATGGCCACCCACTTCAGTATTCTTACCTGGAGAACTCCATGGACAGAGGAGCGTGGTGGGCTACAGTCAGAGTTTGACGTGACTGAGCAATTAACACACACTTTACATTTGATGAATGAATGAATGAGAAAAAAGTATCTGTATCTCATTTGGATCCTAAGTTTCAGTAGTTTTGCCCCTCAAAAATGAAACAATTTTGAACAGTTGGCATTTAGGAACCCAGCACCCACTTCATAACTCAACAACTCACTTATGACATAACTAGGCCTACTTAAAAGAATCATTTCAGAAAGATTTTGCTCAGTTAGTAAATGGAACAGCTGGGTCTAGAAATCAGGACTTCAGCCCTCAGCCTAATAATCTCTCCAACCTGGCTCTGAGAGTCTCATTTAGACACAGGTTCTTCTGGAGAAATTCACAGGGCTGGGACTGAAGCAAGACAGTGTTCCACCGGTAACACACACTAACCAGCGTCACCTCTTCATCTATCATATCTCAAACAAATTTCTACGGTAACAGTCAAGGCCAGCTGCTACCACCCAAGGCTGGTTCTACCAATAATAGATTATTATAATATATGTAGCTAATAGGGCTTTTTCTGTCATAATGTGGCAGGACTAGATGGATCTCTGTAATAAAAACCAAGAATCTTTTGCATTTATATATTGAATTTTATTTTTAAGTGCATCCACATCTGTTATGTCATTTTCTCATTCTGATACCCTTGGGAGAGACATATTGGTTTGGGGTAAAGCTCCTTTTATTCAGATATAGAAAAACTGGCAAGAGGATTTTGGAGTGTTTCTAATGATCCTCCCTGGCAAGTGGGCATGTCTTGTCTTCCTCAGTCATAGGACCTTCTTAGGATCAAAAATGTAAGGTGGGGTCCTAGAAAAGGGTAGAGACTTACACATACAATGGGATACTCTTCTCAACCAGCTCTTGGTTTAGAATAAAAAATTGAATTCTGGGGCTCTTATCTGGCAAATTACCTTTCCCCAAGCTCTATGTGCATCTCTCTTTTCTTCTTGGCATGTAAACTTTGTGTTTCCACCAAAATCAGGATGTTAACTTATTAAGCTGATATGAAAAGTATCAGTGTAGTCTAGCTGTCAAACCACCATTAAAATGAGAAGAAGGACAAAAATCTCACTTTTATTAGCTGTCACCTCAGTCACTGCTAAGTCACTTCAGTCGTGTCTGGATCTTTGCGATCCTAAGGACTGTAGCCAGCCGGACTCCTCTGTCCATGGGATTTTTCCAGGCAAGAATACTGGCCTGGGTTGCCGTTCTCTACTCCGGGGGATCCTCCTGGCCCAGGTTTTCAACCCGTGTCTCTTGAGCTGTCGTTTGTGTTGTAGGTGGATTCTCCACCTCCGAGCTGAAGCAATTGGAAAGATAAAAATTAACATACTTACAGGCATCTAGTGTTTTCTCCATGTCTTCCATAATTTGCTCAGAGGAAGAGAAGTACACGATGACAACCCAAGGCTGTTGATTATCTTGGCCCAAGATAATCAAAGCCAGGTTTGAGGGAGACGGTTCATCCTATTTCTAAAGAGTTCCTGAAACACATTGATATTGTTTGGAGAAAATGTGGGAACCACGCCAATGGGAAAATCTTGGTTACCCAACTTATTAAGTGCAATTATTCCAAAATTATATTCCTGACTTCTTTTCTAGCACAAATTGAGCAGTTCTAAAAAGGAACACAGAACGTTTACACCTTTTTAGAACAAAATAAGATGTCGCTCTTATAAGCCATTTATTCCTAATTGCACAATTACTTTATCATGTAGCACTTGTTGAGAAAAGACTAAAAGGCAAAGAATAGACTGATTTAGGATTTTATTTTCTTCCTCTCAACAACAACAAAAACTAGCAATCCAATTTCTTTTCTCTCTGGAATTCAAAAATGTTGAAGCATAGCAAGTGTTCCTCATCTCTGGATAATAAAATAATGGTGTAATTAACAATTAGCGCTACATCGCAAGAAATTGTTGAATCTACTTGTGAATAGAAGCAAAAGCCACACTATTTTAAGGAATTTGGGAATGGGAGTTAATTACTATCTAGTCTAAAAATAGGAATAGAATTCTTCCAAAGCGCATACTAATCTTAGGGGGCTCTTTTGAGGCTTAAAACTGCTACTCTGACTCTGGGACTGACAGTGCTGTGCATGGAGCCAGTTGCGTCTTAGAAACTCTTCTTCCAGGATCCAGGACTTCGCTTCTACTCTCAAGGACTTGCGATGCTGCTCCCGCTGGCTCCTCCAGGCCGCCGTCTGCAGGCCATGCGTTCTGAAGAACTGTAGAGTGACCAGTCTCACTATGGGCCAGAGATCACAGGCTGGGCGGGAGAGGACTGGGGTCCCTCTCTTCTTCAGAATTGTCTGTGAAACCACACCCTTCCCCAGCAGGGACTCAGACCCAGCCAAAACTGAGTTTGGGACTTGAATCCCAACTCCTGATCCTTGACTTAGGAGGGGACTCAAACCCACTGCCTTCTCACTGAAACCACTTGCTGCTGTCAGGACTTACTGAAGCTCAGGTCCTTGCATCTTGTTGCAGGAAGAATCCACTGTGAGGTAAAGTGACAAGCCAAGAGTGAGCAGATCAGCACAGGATGCTTGTGGAGGCACAAGCAGCAAGGGAGTGCAGCCCCATGAACAAAGAGAGCTACATTTTTATAATCAGAGAAAAAGTGGGTTTGGGAGAAGACCACCCTTTCCCCTCATTTTTGGACAGAGGTCAAGGTTCATGTCATTTTCCTGCTTTGACACTATATGGCCTAACAGGAACAGTCATGGTGCTATTTAAATCATTGTTATATTAGCAAAAGGGGTGTGATATACACTGCAATATGGCAATCTGTTTCAAGGTTTCAGTATAATGTCCCTTTTCACCTAGGGTTCCCCCCTCCCCCTTTCACCTATATTCCTACCTTGGCCACATGCAGAAACACTACTCTTCAAGGACCATTAATTCCCTGACTTCGGGTAAGATTCAGACTCCACATCTGTTTTATGTTTTAACTCTCAGGACTTGTGGCTTGAGTGTGCCCAGCACTTGAATGCCCCTGGTCTTCCTTCAAGCTACTTTAACTTGTAGTTCGTTATTGGATTCTTCTCTTGAGTGGTCATTAGCTTACATCAGTGGCTCAAACTCCCTTTTAAATCCCCTCTCTGTCCCTAATAGGATTTTTAACCTAACTGTTTAATTACCCTACTTTATTCCTATAATCTAGAGCTATCCCTCAGCTGGACTATTGAACTAGCCCCTTGAATGGTCTCCTTATCTCCATTCAAGTCTCCTTTCTGCTGGTCCTTCTCACAGCAACTAAACAACTCCTTCTAACATGCAGACGTGATTGCTTCTAGATTGCCTGCATGCATGCTCAGTTGTGTCCAGCTCTTTGCGACCCCATGGGTTGCAGCCCATTCAAGCTCCTCTGCCCATGGAATTTTCCAGGCAAGAATACTGGAACGGGTTGCCATTTCCTCCTTCAGAGCATCTGTCTGACCCAGGGATCGAACCCTTGTTTCCTGAGTCTCCTGCATTGGCAGGCGGATTCTTTACCGTGGGGACACCTGGAAAGCCCCGTGCTTCTTGATTAAAATCCCCTGAAAAGCTCCCCTTTTCTTTAGGATCACATTCAAATGCCAGAGGATGGACATTCAAGAATCTTCTCCATTTTGCCCTAACCTGTTTTTTCGGATCCCCTGCTTCCATTCCTCACTGTTGCTCAAGCCACACAAATGACAGATTTGCACACCTCTAATCTCTCTGCCTGGGAACAGCTTCTTCTAAGAATTATTCTGGCAAAGCCCACTCATTCTTTAATTCAGTGTCACCTTGGATTCTAAGTCGCCCAAAGGGTAGGTACTACATCGTCCATCTTTGTGAACATCACAGCGTGTAACCTGCTTGGCTCACTAGATACATTGTAACTAATTGTGAGAGGAAAAGAACCTGCATTTCTTACAAGAGCAGCCATCCTCCTTTATTTACTTGTGTTGCTTTTACTTGATTTCCTGTTCCTTTAGGGTTTTTTTTTTTTTCCCCTTTTCTTTTCCTATTTTCTTTAGCTGGCGTGGGGGTGGGGGAGAATGGGAAGAGATTTGTAGTTGGCGAGCCTGTGGCACAACCAGTTGCTGCCTCTCCTGGAATTTCTTCTTTGTACCCTATTGAGTGCATCTGTCTCAGAGGCCTGGGTTGTGACAGCTGTTTAATAAACCACAACAGCACACAAGGCTTAAGACAGGAGGAGAGTGAGAACCTCATGTTCCATTTCAACTCCAGCAATAACCTCTGAGTTCCATTATTTTCCATTTTAATACAACCGTTAGTGTTTTTCCCACCCCACCCCAGCCCGCCCTCTGAGCTTCCCTCTCGCCTTTGATGTAGTCAAATGACCCTTTGCTCTAGGGTTGGTGGTTTAGTATAGTCAGCCTCTATTCACATGCGTAAGCTTACAGCTGCTCTAACACTTCTGAAATCTGATCCATCTCCCTTTCTCTTGTCCCATCCCTTCCCCATGCTTTGTAAAATCTCCCCTTGGCAGAGGAAAGGCCACATTTCTTCGCTGCCTCTGCCCTGCCTTTCCCGATTCAATTATGGAGATGCATTATAGTTGAGTGTGGAGGTGGTTATCCTCTCAAGGACCTTACATATTCCCATTCATTGGAAAGAGAGCTGGGGTGGGGATGGGGAGGAGGGGTGGTGAGGACAGAGAAGGAGGTGGTGCCTGCCATGATTAAACGCTCTGGAAAGCTAGCTTCTGATAGAGGACTTTGCTTCCAGCACAGAGTCGGACACGACTGAAGCGACTTAGCAGCAGCAGCAGCAGCAGCATCTTCCAGGCAGTAAGAAAAACATCTTCACATTTACAATAGAAGAGATGGGTAGCGAATCTCCAGACATAGCATTACCCCCAAGAAGAGTTCCACTTTCTCCAGGCATGTAAAGGCAATCTTGCTGTCTCTCCTGGGGTGGGGCTGACAAAGCTGAGTCCCCCCCAGCAAAGATCATGTGCGGGAGCACGTGCAGTTTGAGGAAACTCCTGTTTCATCCACCTCACGGGAACTCTTGGTTATTCATCATTTTCTGCAGCTCACAGCGGAACTGGCCAGGACAGAGTGCCAGATTGCTGGTGGAGGCCCAGCTCCAGTCAAGTGCTGGCATCCCATCTAAACAGGTTGAAATGAGGTTTCAAAACTACCTGTGAGAAAGAAAGATGAGGTGGAAAGTCGCTGATGCCAGCAAAAACACCACAGTGATAGCTGATCGGGGAAGGGAGCGCGGGCAGACGGAGCTGTTTAAAACATTTAAAACATGCTCCTCTTGCAGCCTGTGGCTCCCTTGTCTCCCTCAACTCTCTCTTTTATTAACTTCGCCTCTTTTATGAGTAGTTTAATAAAACTATTTTCTAGTCTGTGCGGGGAAGATCATAAACACTCCCGCTTTAGAAAAATAATAACAAGATTCTGAGGATATCCAGAAGTGAGTGAGTAGCCGGGATGGGCTGGGGGGATGAACAGTAAGTGGTACCACCTAAGGGCTCCTGTTACCTGGAGGCCTGTGTAAGCCAGGCACGAGGGTCCCTTCTGAAAAGCCTACTGACATGGTGTGAAAGAAGGCATTTTTTTTTTTTTTAGGCCTGGGAAGGAAAATAATCCTTATGACTCCTAACTTAATGTGTTTATATCCAGTGATTTTATCATCTAATCCCTGGGCTTTGCCTGAGGTCACAAGAGTCCCATCTTATTGTGCAGAATGACGTTGAACAGGGAGAGGCAGCCTGGTCTGAAAGCCCACTCTCTACTCTGAACTGGCAGGCCACCCAGAGACCCTAAGATCCCTCAAGAGAGTTAATGAAGCAGTTGTTCTCGCTCCCTGACACCCAATATCTTGCTCATCAGAAGATCCTGTTGGCTCACTTTTAAATATATTCCACATCAATTCACTGTTATTATCCCTTCTGTTATTACTCCAGTGTGTGTTAGTCTCTCAGTTGTGTCAGATTCTTTGTGATCCCATGGACTTTGCTGGAAGCAAAGTCTGTATCAGAAGCTGGCTTTCCAGAGCATTTAATCATGGCAGGCACCACCTCCTTCTCTTTCCTCTTTGTGACCCCATGGACTGTAGCCCACCAGGCTCCTCTGTCCATGGGATTCTCCAGGCAAGAACACTGGAGTGGGGTACCATGCCCTTCTCCAGAGGATCTACCCAAACCAGGGACTGAACCTGGGTCTCCTGCATTACAGGCAGATTCTTTATCTTCTGACCCACCAGGGAAGCCCCAGGTATGGTCCAAACCACCTTTATCTTTCATCCATAGTGTAATAGGGAAGAATAAATCTGAACCCCCACCCCCCATATTGGACCTCTATCTTTTACTTTTAACATCTGTATTCTATTGCTTTTGCTTCTAGTTGAGAATATTGTCTGTAGCCTGAAATATATAGGGTAGCCCATTCTCGAGGCTCTGACCTTTAAGGGTATAACACTTTTGTATTCATATAGAGATAAAAAGTCATAAAGAATAAAATGTGCCTTGTTGGAAGTTTACAGGAACTTCATGTTTTGACATGTGTGGACAAGCAACAAAGGATTCTGACACCAAGAAGTTTGCAACAACCAACCACACCTCCTTCCTTTTTAGTCTAAAAGTCTGATTTCTGACTTGGGTAAGACGGTTCTTTGGGACATGAGTTCACCCTCTTTTCTGCCAGCTGGCTTTGCAAATAGTCACTGTTTCTTGCCCCAACAACTTGTCTCTTGATTTATCAACCTATTGTGCAGTGAGCCATACCAGCTTGGCCTGAGTGACAGTTGACTATGGGAGCCACAGCCTGATCCTTCTGCTTCCACCTGTGCGCCCACGTCCCACTCCACCTTTCTGTTTACGCTCTACAGCAGAGCCCAAGACAGCGCTGCTTGGGCTCCCACAGCCACCACTGGATCCCAGGTCTTTCCTTTGCTTCCTGCATTTTCTACATTTTCTCACTCACCGTGAGTCAGCTGTCTTGGCCTCTTAGAGAGGTCTCTAGGGGAACGGTAGGACTGCTCCACCTCAGGGCATTTGCCATCATCCATGCCTAAGCCTAGAACACTCCCCAGACATCCTGATCATTTCCTTCTTTCAAGTATATCTGAGTCTCACCTCCTTGGCAATACTTTTCTTGATCACCCAGCTTAAATCTGCAACGACCATGCCAGCATTCTCCTTCCACTGTATCTACTTTACTTTCTCTGTAGCATTTATCAAGGCCTAACACATAATATATTTAATCCGTTCCCTGATCTGTACATTGCATAAAGGCAGGATTTTTATCTGTTTTGTTCATGTTGTATTCTCAATGTCTAAAAGAGTGCCTAGCACATAATATGTGTTTAATATGTATTTTGGAGAACAGTTGTCATGTCTATTCTTTGGTTAAAATTCTGAAAAGTTGGGAGTAAAGGTTACCTCTGCATGCACTGATGGTGCGGGGTGCACAGATTCCTGGGGCTCCAGGAACCGGCTCTCCTTGTGACATGGGTGTGCAGTGATTGGGTCAGAGAGCTTTTCTGATCTTTCAAGAGTATGGGTCAACTGCTGACCCAGACCTTGGGAAGTTGGTTTTCAAGTTTAAAAGAAAATAAAAAACAAACCTACTGTATTCCAATCATTCATGCTTAATGAAAGAATACCTCTCAATAGTTGGGGAGAAACCTTCATTTAACTCTGTGGCACCACTTTGGAACAAAAAGCAGC
>SJYV01018891.1:0-18280 GCA_006410875.1 Neotragus pygmaeus | reverse complement strand
AAGGGGGCATCTGAAGTTTAAAAAAAAATTACAAACCTGGGAACAATTTGATTCTTTAAGTCATATGAAAGAAAAACAGCATGCATATTAATATTAGTGTACATCCACGGTACTCTTGTTGAAAGCCGGAGACTCTCCCCCATGAGTCAGGGTCAGGGGTCAGAGGGAGGGGTGGGAGACTCCGAGTCCCCCGGGGGCTATGAGCCGGGCTGGAAACCCTGGTGGTCTGGGCAGGTGTCCGAGAGGGCCTGGGGTTCAGGACAGTCACCCCCGTCACTCGGAGCCTCAGATAGGGACTGGGGGTCCAGGACCCAGGTCCCGGGGGACAACAGAGTTGATCTCTCTCTCTCACAGTCTCCCCATGAGCTGGGGCGGCGCATATAGCACACTGTCCCCCTGGGGTTTTCTCAATGGTCGCAGCCCAAATTCTCAGGTCCCCTTGGGGCCCAACGGTGCCCCTCCCAGCCCTCAGGCAGCACCCGGCTGCATGCACGGAGCGGGACCATCCACAGCCGCCCCGCACCGGCCATGTAGTCACCTTCCTCCCTAAAAATACTAAAATTGGGAGCAGTTTTCTCAGAATCCGCTCCTGTATTTTTGCCTGGAGNGCCCTCAGGCAGCACCCGGCTGCATGCACGGAGCGGGACCATCCACAGCCGCCCCGCACCGGCCATGTAGTCACCTTCCTCCCTAAAAATACTAAAATTGGGAGCAGTTTTCTCAGAATCCGCTCCTGTATTTTTGCCTGGAGAATCCCATGGACAGAGAAGCCTGGCTGGCTACATAAGTCCATGGGGTTGGAAGAGTCGACAAGACTTCAGTTCAGTTCAGTTGCTCAGTCATGTCCAACTCTTTGTGACCCCATGGACTGCAGCGTGCCAGGCCTCCCTGTCCATCACCAACTCCCAGAGTTTACTCAAACTCATGTCCATCGAATTGGTGATGCCATCCAACNTTTTGCCTTTTCACACTGTTCATGTGGTTCTCAAGGCAAGAATACTGAAGTGGTTTGCCATTCCCTTCTCTACTGGACCACGTTCTGTCAGACCTCTCCACCATGACCTGCCCGTCTTGGGTGGCCCCACTGGGCGTGGCTTAGTTTCATTGAGTTCGACAAGGCTGTGGTCCTAGTGTGATTGGATTGACTAGTTTTCTGTGATTATGGCTTCAGTGTGGTATCTGATGTGAAATAATTGCTTTTTCAGAAGTGTTAGGTTATAAACCTTAAAATAGGGGGATTATTATGGTTTATCTGATGGGTTTTTTGTAATCACATGAATCCTTAACATCAGAGAAGTTTTGAAGAGATATGGCAAGAGAGAATGAGAGAGAGTTTAGAGGCATAAGAGAGATTTAACCTACGAGACCTGGAGGAATGAAATGGAAAACATGAGAAGGAATGTGGGATGCCTCTAAGAGTACAGCTGGCTCCAAGCTGACAGTCTTAAGGAAATGAGAACCTCAGTCGTACAATTTCAACAAAATTCAGCCAATACCCTGAACTGCTAGTAGGAAGATATTTTTCTACAGCCTCCAGCAGGAATGCAATGCTGTCAAAATATTGACTCTTGCTGCTCACACTTGGGATTTTACAGGCACTACCAGTTTAAAAATATATATAAATAAATAAAAACAATATTGTTTCAACTTGTTTGGTTTGTGGTAATTTATTAAGCCAACAATAGAAAATTAATGCCTCTGTAGAATCTCTTGCTGTCAAAGCACGATAAAGGGAATTCTGGGTATGTGGAGCCTGGACATGACTCTCCTCCCCTCCCCTCCTCTGCCAAATCTAGATTCTTTGCCACTCCTGAGTTAAGTGGTTTGATGCTTACTAAGTATTGAGAAGGTCTGAGAACTCAAGATAATGGGCATCCTTTTAAAGAATGATGGAGGTGATGAGAAATTATCTAGAATGTGGCCTGAAAGTCCAAAGATTTACTGGAATAAAGAGGTTCCTAGAAGAAGCTTTTGTGGGGAGAATTATTAAGGTCTGGGAGGAATGCTATAGCCTTTAGGAATAGTGTCAATATGCCTAGAAGGAACCAAAAGAACAAACTCAATTACTCAAAATACTGAGAGAAAAGGTTAGGGTTGGAAGGAAAGTTGGGGAAACAGGTTGGGGCTCCTCTATAAAGAGACTGGGAAAGACCATAAAGGGAAATTTTTGCTTCACAGGGGTGAGCATTTTGCCCTTAATCCACAGACTCATGGTATAGCAAATCCCTTTGTTGTTTGCATCTTAATGATGCCCCACATTTAGATATGAGCCCAAGTAAAGCCAATGTAACAGTGGTGGTGCTTAGTCATGTCCGACTCTTTGCAACCTTGTGGACTGTAGCCCACCTGGCTCCTCTGTCCATGGAACTGACCAGGCAAGAATACCAGAGTGGGTTGCCATTCTTTACTCCAGGGGATCTTCCTGACCCAGAGATTGAATCTGCATCTTTTGCATCTCCTGCATTGGCAGGCAGATTCTTGACTACTGTGCAACCTGGGAAGCCCAATAAACCCATAAATAAATGCATAAATAAGTAAGTATTTAAGTAACTTTTCTTCTGATAGCCTCCACACATAGAAAAGACTCAGGGTGGATAATCAAATGTGTGCCTAGTAGTGCAGAATTACTAGGGAAAAATGATGAAATCTTGAATTACAAAGAGAAAAGAGAACAGCAAAAAAGTTATAGCAGTTAAACTCCTAGTGGCATCATTATAAAGTCCTCTTGGGGCATAAAAATACACTAGTTAAACCTAGAAAACTCAATTTATGAAATAAAGGACAGCTTAATCTGGATTGAAAACTGAATTAATACCTTAGAAGATCAGATGTAAGAAATATCTCAAAGCACAGACAAGTTAAAAAAAAAAGGAGACACTGTAAAATTCATAGAATAAATCTGAGAGACAGAATGTGAGCAATAGGTTCTACTGAAGGAGAAAAAGAAACAGGAAGGAGAGGAAGCAAACGTACCAGAAAAAAAAATTTTTTAATGAAAAAGGTCTTAATTTTCAGATTTAAAAGATCACCTAAGTTATAGACTTCATTGAAGGAAGGCTGCACTGAAGAAAAAGAAAACAATGACACTCATAGGCATATCCTAGCAAATGAGCAAGAGAATATATCTTACAAGTTTTCAGAAACTTAAAGCAAAGAACAAGGCTATGTACAAATGGGAAAAAAAATTAGACCATTGTTGAACTTTGCACCCCCAGTGGTAGAGGTAGGAGGCTGTTATTGTTTATAAACTGATGAAGGAAAATGTCTGCAACTTGAGAATTATTTAACCAGGGGGAAAGTCATTCACCAGTTAAAGGGAAAAAGAACTGTGCAAGAAATCAAAGATAATTCTTGAAAATAAAAGGGAAAATATACTTTCAGGTAATCTACATAGCACAGAATAGAAATTCTTTAGAGAACACTTCATTGATATCAGTTCCAATCAAAACAGGACACAGTAAGATTTATTCTTAGAGGAAAATGTATATGGGTTAATTATCCACTGCCGTATGTATAAAATTATGCTCCAAACTTACCTTCTGAAAAATTCCCCTAATTTCTTTAAGTAAGACAGGTCTTGGGTACAAAGTTTTGTTGAGAGTCTTTCATGAAGTTGCTGTCACATGTCACCCAGGGATGAAGCTATATGAAGACTTGATTGGAGTTAGAGGATTTACTTCCAAGGNATATGGGTTAATTATCCACTGCCGTATGTATAAAATTATGCTCCAAACTTACCTTCTGAAAAATTCCCCTAATTTCTTTAAGTAAGACAGGTCTTGGGTACAAAGTTTTGTTGAGAGTCTTTCATGAAGTTGCTGTCACATGTCACCCAGGGATGAAGCTATATGAAGACTTGATTGGAGTTAGAGGATTTACTTCCAAGGTGGCTGTCTCACATGGCTGGCAAACTGTTACTGACTTTTGTCAAAAGGCCTCAGTTTCTCTTCATTACCGTCTTTACACTGGGCAGCTTGACGCCTCCTGTCAAAAAAGTAATCAAGGGAAGTTAAATTCATACTGCTAATTGAAAGAAGATAATCTGAAAATGCTTCCAACTCTGTGACATTATGAATTATGGAGACAGTAAAAAGCTCAGGGGTTGACAGAAGTTGGAGGGAGTGAGTGAGGAAGTATGAATAAGTGGAGCAGAGGGTATTTTTAGGGCAGTGAAACTATCTTGTATGATACCCTAATGGTGATTAAATGTTACTCTTGTTCAGTCACTAAGTTGTCTTGACTCATTGCGACCCCATGGACTGCAGCATGCCAGGCTTCCCTGTCTTTCACTATCTCCCAGAGTTTCCTCCAGCTCATGTCCATTGAGTCAGGGATGCCATCCAACTATCTCATTTTCTGTTGCCCCCTTTTCTTCTTGCCTTCAATCTTTCCCAGAATCAAGATCTTTTCCAGTGAGTTGGCACCTTGCATCAGGTGGCCAAGTTCCTGGAGCTTCAGCTTCAGCATCAGGCCTTCCAATCATTATTCAGAGATTAATTTCCTTTAGGATTGACTGGTTTATCTCCTTGCTGCCCAAGGGACTCTTAAAAGTCTTCTCCAGCACCACAGGTTGAAAGGATCAGTTCTTTGGTGCTCAATCTTCTTTATGGTCCAACTCTCACATCCATATTTGACTACTGAAAAAAACATACCTTGACTATATGGACCTTTGTTTGCAAATTAATATCTCTGCTTTTAAATATGCTGTCTAAGTTTGTATTAACTTTTCTTCCAAGGAGCAAGAATCTTTTAATTTCATGGCTGTAATCACTGACTGCAGTGATTTTGGAGACTGAAAAAATAAAATTTCAATGTTTCTAATTTTTTCCCTGTTAATTTGCCATGATGTGATGTGACTGAATGCAATGATCTTTGTTTTTTGAATGTTGAGTTTAAGCCAGCTTTTTCACTCTCTTCTTTCACCTTCTTCAAGATGCTTGTTAGTTCTTCTTCGTTTTCTGCCATAAATGCCATACTGTGTGCATATCTGAGGTTGTCGATATTTCTCTCAGCAATCTTGATTCCAGCTTATGAGTCAGCCAGCCCAGCATTTCGCATGATGTACTAGTACTGAATGGAAGTTAAATAAGAAGAGTGATAATATATAGTGTTGACACACTCTTCTGGTTTTGAACCAGTCCTTTGTTCCATATGTGGTTTTAACTGTTTCTTCTTGACCTGCATGCAGATTTCTCAGGACACAGGTACTGTGGACTGGTATTCTCATCTCTTTAAGAATTTCTCAGTTTGTTGTGACCCACATAGTCAAAGGCTTTAGTGTAGTCAATGAAACAGAAGTATATATATATTTGAAATTGCCTTGCTTTCTTTTTGATCCAATGGATGTTGGCAATTTGAACTTTAGTTCCTCTGCCTTTTCTAAATCCAACTTGTGCATCTAGAAGTTCTAAGTTCAAGTACTGTTGAAGCTTAGCTTGAAAGATTTTGAGCACTATCTTGTTAGCATTGTATGGTAATTTAAACATTCTTTGAATGGCCTTTCTTTGGAATGGTTATGAAAACTGACATTTACCAGATCTGTGGGTTTTGCTGAGTTTTCCAAATTTCCTGGTGTATTGAGTGCAACACTTTAACAGCATCATCTTTTAGGATGTACATTGTCTAAACCTGTAGACTGTACAACACAAAACATGAAGCCTAAGGTAAACTATGGATTTATTTAATATAAATATATGAGTTTTCATCAGTTATAACAAATATATTATACTGATTCAAGATAGTAATAATAAGTGAAACTCTAGGGGGACAAGGAGAGTGTTGGGAAGGAGATGGGGGATATATGGGAACTCTGTACCCGTATCTCAATTTTTCTGTAAACCAAACACTGTTCTAAAAGCAATCTATTAAATTAGAAACCTAGAGAGAAAGAGGGCTTCCCAGGTGGCACAGTGGTAAAGAATTCATTTGCCAATGCAGGATATTCAAGAGACATGGATTTAATCCTTGGGTCAGGAAGATCCCCTGGAGTAAGAAATGGCAACCCCCTCTGATATTCTTGCCTGGAAAATTCCATGGACAGAGGAATCCGGTGAGATACATTCCATGGGGTCGCAAAGACTCAGATGCAGCTGAGCATACACATACTTGCAATATAAACTTAATTTTAGTAGATTAGACATGTACAGTGCTTATTTTTCTCCCACTACAAGAAGTCCGGACATTGCAGTCTAGGCCTGGAATAGTAAATCAATAGTGTCAGGTAGACTCAGATTCTTTCTGTCTTTTCTTTTGATCTTTAATATTTTATTTTTGTCTTCAGGCTCCTCAGATGCATTCCTAGGCATTAGAGCTATATACCAAAAGTTAATGCAGAATGCAGCGTCCTCCACTTGAAGTTTTATCTTTATAATAGGAAACAGAACATTTTAATAAGGCTACATTTATTTCATTCCTGTTGGAATGATAGTATTCTGTTCATCAGTAGTGTTAGTACTTCTTATACTCATCAGCTATTTGCAATAACATATAGCATCAATTCTCAAGGGTTTACACCAAGAAACATTTATTTCTCCTTGATATTAAATGTTGATGGCTGTTGGCTGTTTATTTCTTGCATGTATCTTTTTCATACTTGGAATTAGGTAAGACCAGCAAACTGAATTTTTCACATGCTGTTCTCAAGGCAGAGGGAAAGAGCAATTAGTAGCAACTTTCAGTGTCTCTTAAAGTTTTTGCTCAGACATAACATACATCACCAGAGAAGGCAATGGCAATCCGTTCCAGTACTCTTGCCTGGAAAATCCTATGGACAAGGAGCCTGGAAGGCTGCAGTCCATGGAGTTGCTGAGGGTCGGACACGACTGAGCGACTTCACTTTCATTTTTTACTTTCATGCATTGGAGAAGGAAAAGGCAGCCCACTCCAGTGTTCTTGCCTGGAGAATCCCAGGGACGGGGGAGCCTGGTGGGCTGACGTCTATGGGGTCATACAGAATCGGACACGACTGAAGTCACTTAACAGCAGCAGCAGCAACATACATCACACATGTCCATGGCTAATGGATTAAGGTGAGTAACATGATAAGTCTAATGTTTAGTAGGGAAGTATATTTCATCACCAGGGAGCTGCTGTTAGTCACATGGCAATGGATAGAACTGTATAATCCTCTTAGAGGAAATGAAAAAAAAAATATCTGGGAATGATAATTTTTCCCATCAATATAAGTCTATAATTAGGAGACAGTTTACTGTAGTAAATACAAGAGAATTGGCTTTGGAGTCTAACCTGATTCAATTCTGTCTGGCTCTGTTGATGTAGATTGTCTCCAAGCCTTAGATTTCTTATTGATAAAATATGTTAATATCTGTGATAAATGTTCTATTATAAAGCATTTATGTTTTAAATTGCCTTTAAAATGACTGGCAAATAGTAGCTGCCCAACAATTTGTTATCATTTCTTAGACAATATGAAAATAATGAATCATTTTTTCAATGGAAATCTCAACCAGCTTGCTGAGATTTTGATAGATATACTCATAGACACTCTAAAAATTATCTGGATTTTCATTGTATACTTTGTTTAGACAGGAAAGGGTGGCATTTCTGTGTGAGACTGGAAATGAAATGCAGTATAAGCATATTATGTTAAATTAAAAAAAACTGAATATTTTATGCACTCATATTTGGCCTAACACAAGTATGTATATAGCTTATGAATTTTCATGAAATGACATTATTTCAAGAATTTAAAGACCGATTTTTTTTTCAGATTGTGAAAAATCAGTTAAATATGTTATCGTATCTCATTATTCTCTGATCTTGCAGAAGATATTCAAAACATACTTATAAATCCAAGAAAAATATGTTATTGATCATTTAGGGTTTTATCCCATGTATTCACCTACATGATAACAACCTCAATAGCTTTTCAAAGTACTCTTAAACAATTTTTGATAAAAATGAGATGAAATAATTTTGTAACCAGATTTTAGAAAGGAAGTAGACTGTTGATATATGATATGTATTAAGATTTTTTATCAGTTAGTCTATTTGCTTTAGCCCACTTTTTTGACATAGTTTCTTTAATTGACAAAAATGTTTTAAGAAAATATACTGAGATTGGATTAAATCTTTGATCAGAATTCTTTTATCATTGTTAATTTTTCACTCTGTCATACAGATATCTCTTATTCTCCTATTTTTGCAATTCATTAGATCTCCAAAGCTTTCCCTTTCCTTTCCCCGTACAATGATTTAAAATTCCAGATATATGCAGTCCTAATTATCTATCCAAACATATCTAACATCACATTAGCATTGAAAGTGAAATGTAGAATTTTAAATAAGTACAATTTTTTTTCCCTAAGAATGCAAATCTCTAGACTATTTAGATACTGACTTGTGAACATGTTTATACTACACATTTAGATAGTTATAGAAAAAAAAAATTTGGTATAACAAAGCTGACTTCGTATATAATGAACATCCCAAGGTCCACAAAGTAGCTATTGTATTTGATTGTCAAGGGTACTTTTTCTCTCATTTTGTTTCTTCTAAGCAGAGATCCAGTGGTCAAACTGTAGGTATAGATGTGTGTTCTAGGTTTGGCCAATTGTAGGAACTCAGTTTCTAGGGAGTGTTAAATATCCTAGAGGTAAGCCTCAGACACACATTTCTAAGATTACTATGCAGACATTGGAAAAAAATATTTATTCCCCCTAGGATTTGCCTTGCTGAGGGAAGTGTGTCCCAAACCTCTGGCAGTTGACAATACCCTGGTTCAAATCTTTGAGGCCTGGAACTTTCTGGGCTGCTTTAGATTTTGTGAATTCCTTCCCAATGAAGAGAAGCAATATATTTCTCTTTATTGCTTAAGCTGATTCTCTGTCATTTGTAACCAGTGTATTCATTTTCTAAGTAAAGAGTAGGAGTCCTTACTTTGATAAATTAAAATTTTGAAAAAGATGTTTTTTAGAACATAATGTGTCTCTCCTACTTTTGAGAAATTGAGAATGCTTGTGTTTTAGACTTGGTCAGGGTAAGCACTGATGCATTTGTGATATGTGGCACTGTTGTGCTTTGCTTTGTGATGAGTAGAGAATGGGTAGTCTCTGAATTCTTAAAAAGAAATATTTTATTGTTTAACTGAGAAGAATATAATGTAGTAAGACTGTGTCATAGACTAACTTACACTTATTCAAGAATACCTGTCCCTCCACTCCTTCAGGTATACCAGTGATGAAACAGGTAAGAAGGAAGGAAGGGAAGAAGGGAGAAAGAAGATGAGAAATGGATTAAGAGAGGTGCTTTGTTATTTGTGTGTGTGTGTCCGAAAAAGTTAACCTAGAGGGAAGCAAGTATATGGTTAATCCAGGAAGTTTTACAAATTCTGAACATTTTGTCTTACTGTTTTGTCTTTTCTACTCCCTCTCTTTCTCTTTTATGGGATAAAATATACTTTAATATTTATTTGGTATATTTAAAAACAGTATTAAGCAGGGCTGCATTCTCAGTTAAATTGAAGATGAAATTTTAAGAAATTAAAAAGGGTAATTTTGACTCTGCCTTATGAATGAATTATAAAATATGAAATATGACTTCATTATTTATAAAGTTATTTGTTTTCTGAGTCCATGTTAAAAGAAAGCATGGAGAAGGAAAGGAGTGGATGTAAAAGTATGGGAAAGAAATATTAGATTTTGTTTGACTGAATTTGGATTCATTTTAATTAGGCATTGTTCACTCACAGCAGAGAAGGCTTGGTGTGAGCTTTCTTTTATTTTGTGTCAGAGTGGAGAAGACATCTAACAATGAATTCATCAAGAAATACTTTAGTCATGGCAATCCAATTAAAATGTTCACTATTGCTTAATAAGAGTTAATGTTTAAGAAAAAAGTTTTTTTTTTTTTTTCTCTTATGATTCTTTTCATTTAGTGTTTGCTTACCAGTCAATGGAGGAGAAGAGGGGTGAATAAACAGATTAGCTACATTCAATACTGTTTAAAGCTTTCCTGGATTGCTACATTGTCAAAAAATCTTTAAAAGTTTTTAGCAACAACATGTTTCAATAAAGCTTCTGTATGGCAAAGCCAATAGAGTATTGTAAAATAAAATAAGGTTAAAAAAAAATGAAAAAAAAAAATAAAGGTGAGTAACAATTTCTCCAAGTTTTTTAAACCTTACTATGAAGAATTTTGGACCTTCTCTAGAGAAATAGTAAAATTAACTGTCATAGAGACATGACCCAATTTCAACAATCATGAACATTGTGTCAGGAGGACGAGAGAGCGGAGAAGTGGCACGCCTGGCCACTGACCATTTTTAGAGGAAAGAAACATCAAGCCTTTATCCATGATCAGTTCTAGTTGGCCTCATGAGAGTCACAGGCGTTAGAGACAATTTGATTCACTTTTAGGACTGCTCTTGAGTACTGGTAAAGAGTTAAGATCAAGAGAAGGGTAGAGATTAGAATTTTAGGTACAGTGCTATATATCATGGAAAAAAAGTGTCAGTTAGTCATTTAGGATGCAGTGACCTAATTCATAGTATTATATTTTTGTCTCTGACCTTAGATACCAATCATTGTGAAAGTTACCAGCAGGGAAGAGAGTAAAGCAGTAACTTCAAGGAACTCAGAGAACAATAGTCATTAATTGCAGAACATCATATGAAAGAGAGAACAGTAAAAGAATATCATTTCCATCATTTTCCCCTTCTCTCACTTGTCCCAGAGGTGGTTTTTCTTTTTCCCCTAAGCAAGAATTGCAATTTTGAATTGTATTAGAGAATCTGGGTTATAAAAAGATTTTGCTTAAGCTCATTAAACTGTAAAACTACTTGAATACTGATATCTTCTCCAATTTTCAATCTGAAATTCTAAAAGGTAGATATTGCAATAAGAAAAATGAGTAAAATGACTGATTGAAACTTGAGCACACAGTTCCCAGACCTAGAGAGTCTGTGGATGGCCTTAAAATATATACTAAATGCCTGCACTAAGGCTTTTTATCATCTCTACTTCTTGGTCTATGCCATTCACTCTCTGTACAGTGCTTCTTGCTCATGACAGCTCTGTTCAAGCGACAGCATAAAAGCATTAGAGACTGTTCTACTCTGAGAAAAGATACGATTCTCCAAACAGCCTCAGTTATGTTGGTGTAAAGACATTACAAGGAATTATCACTTATTTGAGTCTCTAGATAATCTTCTGAAAAATTAAGGTACTGCATTTTATATTATGATTTAAAAATAATTAAGATTTTATATTAGTATGCCAGGCACTATTCCAAGTATTTTATATTTAATAACTTATTCAATACTCATATCAATCCTATAAGTATAATACTATTATTTTTTCCCTTGTATCAATAATGAAACATTCTGAAGCACAGGAATGTTAATTATTTCCAAAGAGTACATAATTAGTAAGTGGCTGAGCAGACATTCAAATTCAGGAAGTCTGGCTATAGTCCCTATGCCATAAGCACTTGCCTGCAAAAACAAACTTAAGCACAAAATGGAACAGACAATTGGAAATTTAAAGCATTTTCAGTTAATCATAATTTATATATATATCACCGTTGACTTTTAATTTTGGGGGCATTTTTCAAAATTTCTCTGGTAGTTAAATACTGATTTAGTTTCTATTTTTAGCATATTTTACAATTTATTTTTTCTTGAAATATAGTTGGATTACAGTGCTGTTTTAATTACTGCTGTATAACAAAGTTGCTCAGATTTACATATATAAGTTATACAATCATCTTTATGTTCTTTTCCATTATGGTTCATCACAGGATATTGAATATAGTTCACCATGCTGCATAGTAGGATCTTATTGTTTATCCGTACTATATATACTACTTTCCATCTGCTGATGCCAAACTCTCAATCCAACCCTGTCCCACCCCTCAGCCCCTTGGCATTCATCAGTCTATTTTCTGTGTCCTTGATTCTATTTCTGTTTCATAGATTAGGTCCACTTGACTTTTAATTGTCCTTAAATTCAAGTTAGTTTAAGAGTGGGAACTAAAATTTGTAAATATAAAAATTTATGGCTTTTTCTGTTTCGATGAGGAGAGTATGCTTTGTTTTATAATGTATAAAAAAAAAAAAAAAAACCTTCCGAGATCAGCAAAGATCGGGCGCCTCCAGGCTGCGACGGCTCGTGTACACATGTGGTGGATTCATGTCGATGTACGGCAAAGTCAATAGAGTATTGTGAAGTAAAATAAAGTTAAAAAAAAAAAAAACCTATCAGAACAATACTAGAAAGACATTAAAAAATAATGAATTTAAGTAAAATGAATTCAGTAATTTCTTCCTTTGGATTCTTCAAAAAATAAAAGCATAAATGCCAAGTAAGATTTCATAGAAAAAAAAAAAAACTAGAATCAGGATCAGGTGAAGTGGAATTTTTCAGAGATTTATTTATTGGTTTATTTATTTGTGGTTGTGCTGGGTCTCCATTGCTGTGCGTGGGCTTTCTCTAGCTGCAGTGAACAGGGGCTACTCTGTGGTGGTGAAGAGGCTTCTCATTGTGGTGGCTTCTCTTGTTGCAGTGGGCCTTTCTGGCGGCTCAGACGGTAAAGAATCTGCCCGCAATGCAAGAGACCTGGGTTCGATTCATGGGTTGGAAAGATCCCCTGGAGAAAGGAATGGCAACCCACTTCAGTATTCTTGCCTGGAGAATCCCATGGACAGGGCATACTTGTGCATTACAGTCCACGGGGTTACAAAGAGTGGAACATGACTTAGTGACTAAACCACATAGGTAAGACCGTTAGCTGAGCAGTCTAAAAAACAGTTGCGTCTTGAAAGGAGTTTTTCAAACTCTAATTCCATTGTTTTTGTCACTGTACCTAAGAATGAAATAAGGAGAATAAACCTGAAAGGAGTCATTTAGATAAAACAAAGATTAAAATGTAAGTGCTAAACAGTGTTTCTTTCCCCCGAGTAGACAAATTCAACTCAATTTCAGAAATTCTTTCATTTTTTGTATTTTATCAAATACTTTTGTTAATTAACATGAAATCAAAGGGTTGCCAATTGACTTACTCAGCTAGGTAACAATACATACAAAGCATTCCTGATGCTTAGTTTGAACTGTATAGGCGATAAGAAAAGAAGGAGAATTAACTTTTGGTCCATACTTCCTCTGTTCCAGAGACTGTGTGATTAACTTTTTCTGCTCTTTTATTTAATCCTCACAATGTAGGTAATATCTACACTTTTAGATGAAGAAAGTAAGGCTTTGTAGAAAGCAGGCATTCTAATGCAGTCCATCTGGCTTCAGAGCCAGATAGATTCAACTACACTTTTTCTAAGGGGCAGAAAATGTTTAGTGGTGGTTTTCCTGTGGAGGAAATGAATTGCAGGCTCAGGATACCATGAGATCCTTTTGCCCTGCCAGCTAGTAGTTATAGTGCCCTGCTGGGGAAGTTGAAGCAATTTTCTTCTGCCTGATAGGTCCCTACATTTTATTATTATTTTTAAACAGCTGCTATTGAGGTCAAGTTTGAACTACTCCTGATATGATTGTTTCTCTGCTCTACATCTTGTCTGTAGCTGCCCTTATTGTTGACTTTCCAGGCTTGTGAATT
This sequence comes from Neotragus pygmaeus, assembly GCA_006410875.1. Classification (NCBI taxonomy): domain Eukaryota; kingdom Metazoa; phylum Chordata; class Mammalia; order Artiodactyla; family Bovidae; genus Neotragus; species Neotragus pygmaeus. Next base: position 4,717 of record SJYV01018891.1, on the reverse strand, counting down.
ATTGGTTTTTGTGTTCTAAGTACTCATAATTTAGCTCTTCCTGCTCTTGCTCCAAAGTTTATTTTGCTTCAAATACCATTTTAGAACTTTAACTTTCCAGATAGAAACAGTTGATGAAAAAATCTAATAATGCTAACATGACTTTATTGATTTCAAAAATTTGTTGCCAATATTTTGGACCAAAAATGTATATCTATATCACTGTTTTAAATGGCATTTACTTGATTCCCAATAAAGCTGAGCAACTTGCCTATTTATTTTCCAACATTACTTCTTTTTCAAATTGCATTATTTTATTCATCTTCTAAAATTAATTTGTAAACTCTCTGTATAGCAAAGAAATCTGTGTTCTGAGATATGCTGCATATCTTTTCTTATAATCTGTTATTTGTCTTTTAAGTTTGTTTATATTTTGTCAATGAATAATTTAAAATTTATGAGATTTATAATATCAATAGTTTACTTTCTGGATTCCCATTTTTCTATTTTAAGAATAAATGACAATGTAATGCAAATGTTCTTTTATTTATTATTAAATTGAAATATTTACTCATATGATAGTGATATAGTATTTTCCCTAATCTCTAGCTAATTTTAACTTTAAAATAAACTATCCTGTTCCAATAAAATAAAAATTTATTTTAAAATTATGACCTTAAGACTGTCCCCCTTAAGGTCATAATTTTAAAATATATTAACCTCCAATTAAAATAAATAAAATTATATTAAAAAATAAAAATGGCATTTAAGAAAAAAATAAAAAGAATTCATAGTGAAAATTAAAAAAAAATAATAAAATTATGACCTTAGTTTCCTTATATCAAAGGATATATTCCCATATACTTCCTACTATTTCTGGTTGCTAGTCTGTTCTAGCTACTTCTCTATTCTAGTGGTCATCAGCAGTGTGAGTGCGCATATGCATGGATTCCTGTAGTATAGTGAAGACAGAGATCTTATAATAATATTCATTTCATTAGGAGAATTTGCAGCTATAAATCCCTCAAAAGCATTGCTTTATCTGTTTGGTATTTTATATTTTCATCATAATTTGGTTTCAGACATTAAAAAGTTTCCATTGTAGTTTCTAATTTGACCCAGGGATTCTTTATAAGTGTGTTTTAATTCCTTTATAAGTCATTTTAATTTGGTCTGTTTGGTGACAGAAATCAAATTCTGTGTGATTTTAATTCTTTTAAATATATTGGAGCTTGGATTGTGGCTTAGCATATAGTCTGTCTAGATGAATTTTATGCATACTTAAAAGTATGTGTATTCTACAGATGCTATCTATAATATTCTATCAATATTAATTCGACCAAGCTGATGGCTAGTATCCATTTTAGTGTATTGATTTTCTGTTTTTTTCTAGTCATTCTATCAGTTGCTGAGAGAAGGTTGTTAAAATCTATTTTGCCGTTTTATCTATTCATTCATTTAATTTGTCAATTTTTGTTTTTCGGAGTTTTGAAGATTTGTTATTAGATACATAAACATATATGATTTTCATGTCCTTGAATTAACCTTTTACCACAAAATATTTAATTTTGGTATGTTCTTTGTCTTGAAACCTATTTTATCTGGTGTTAATATAAACACTCCAGTGCTCTTATGCATTCTATTTGCATGTATAGTTTTTTTCTATCAATTTCCTTCTACCTTTGTCTTTATATTTAATCTCTTACAGACAACACAGAGTTGAACCCTGCTATTTTTATTTCTGATAATCACTGCTTTTCAAGTTGGAGTGATTAGACAATATAAAATGTGACTGTTGTTATGTTCTGACTTCAGAATACCATTTACTTTGCTATTTATTGTTTGTCCCTCTATTTTTTGTTTCTCTGATCCTATTTCTGCCTTCTCTAGAGCTAGTCAAATATTTTGAGACTTTTCTGTAATCTATTGACTTTTTAGATAAATCTCTTTAAATTATATTCTTAGTGTTTGATATACATCCTTAATTTTTCTCCAACCTATTTGGAATTATTGTAATGTTGTATCACTTCTCATAAAATATATGCTTGCAACCATACTTCCCCATGCCCTCTTTATACTATTTTTGACATATAGATTGCATCTACAGACATTATAAGCCCCATGCTATGATGTCATAATTTTGGCTTTCAAAACTTGTATACATTTTAAGGATACTGAGTAAATTTTTTAATATTTGTTTTCAAACTTACAATTTCTGGTTGTATTTATTTCTTCCCTCAAATTCATATTCCCATCTGATATAAATTCACTTCACTCTGAGAATTTATTTTGCATTTCTGTGATGCTTACTTGCTGGTGACAGATATCTTAATTTTTTCATATTTTACTTGTATTTCACCATCATTATTGGACAGTTTCTTCCATTATTTTTAATGTGTCATCAACTCTCTGTCATCTTCCTCCTTAGATAATGTGTTGTTTTTCTCCAGCTGCTTTCAAGAGTTCTCTTTTTATATTTGGTTTTCAGCTATTTGACTCTAATATGTCTAGGTGTCCTTTTCTTTGTATTTGCATTTTATCATCTTGAAGTTTATTGAACTTCTTGAGTCATATATTTATGTCTGTCACCAAAATTCAGGTTTTGTTAGACATTGTTTCTTGAAAAGGAAAAAAAAAAACTTCTACTCCTTTCTGTCTTCTCTTTCTGGAACTCCAGTTACATTTTTGTTAAACCTGTTGACATAGTCTTACTGCTCCTTAGTACCTTTTTATTTTAGAACAATGTATTTTCCCTGTCTCACAGTTTCTGTTGAGCAATGTGCCAATTTGCATGCCTTTAAAAAAAAAAAAAAAGGTCTCCACTCTGTTATTGTGACCATTCTCTGAATTTTGCAAATTGATATTACATGCTTGTTTCATAATTTCATGTGGCTCATTTTCATAATTTCTGTTTCTCAGCTGAGATTTCCTGGGTGTTCATTATTAGGATATATTGCTCTAGTCTTTGAACATAGTTATGGTATGTGCCTATTTCAACATCTTGGTCATCTCAAAGTCGGTCCTTTTTCTTATATTCTTTTTGCTTCCTAAGGCTAGAGATCTGAACTGTCTCTTGAATACTGTGATATATTGGGAAATTCAGTGTTCTGTTTCTAGAGAGTAGTGGTATTTGCTTTATTAAAGAATGATGATAATTGAACTTGTGCCTCTCCGGCATTTGGTGGCAGAAGAAATCTCTAGTTCATTTAATTTTAGCTGGACTGCCTGGTTTCTGCCTCATACATGTGAAACCGGGGGCTCCTCAGAAATTTGGGTAGAGTTACACATATAATTATGGACTTCACTCAGAATGTCTTTTCTAAGATGTCCTTCCTTGTTTTTCTGTTGCTATATTGCTTGAACTCTATCCATTGTTCTAAATCATCTAGCTTGACATGGACATGGATCTAATCCTAGTTGAAATGCTTTAACAACTTTACTCCTCCAGTGTCTTGTAACAACTTTTAATAGATGGTAGGTGTAGTAGCTGTTATATTTCCAAAAATTTTGACAATTTTCCACATTTTTTATTTTGTAACATTTTCAATCATAGTAATCCAATTTTAACATATTAGAGTCAGATAAAAATTGTCTTAAATGAGTATTATTTGAAAAAAGTGGTATTTATGTGTTGCATATTAGAACATGTTATCTCTTTTCATTTATTTAGTTTTTATGGGTTCAGTATATGTATGTTAATTTCTTTTTCTTTTTTCTTTTATAGCTTGTGCTAAATCTATTCTTAGATATTTTTATATTTCTAGATTTTATTGCAAATGGATTATTTTCCCAATTCCATTTACAACTAGCTTATGCTAAAAAACAGTTTAAATTTGCATATTTAGTTTGTATACAAACACATTACCAAATTAATTATTAATTCTAATGTTTTTAATAAACTCTTTTGGAGTTACTATATATACAAAATGATACAATATAGTTAAATATTGAAAAGTAGTTTTAAATATTTTGCCCTTCTGTTTATAAATTTTTGCTGTCAGTTTTCCCATCTTGTTATATTAGCTAAAGTCTACCTAATATGTTAAATAATAATTGAATAACAATTACATATTATTATCAGTTATATATGAATGTGTACAAACTTTTGGAAAATATTTAACAATATTGTTTTCTTTCTTTTTTTTAAATTTTACTTTATTTTACTTTACAATACTGTATTGATTTTGCCATACATCAACATGAATCTGCCATGGGTGTACACATGTTCTCAATCCTGAACCCCTCTCCTGCTGCCTTCCCAGTACCATCTCTCTAGGTCATCCCAGTGTACCAGCCCCAAGCATCCTGTATCTTGCATTGAACCTAAACTGGCGATTCATTTCTTATATGATATTATACATATTTCAATGCCATTCTCCTAAATCACCCACCCTCTCCCTCTCCCACAGAGTCCAAAAGACTGTTCCATACATCTGTGTCTCTTCTGCTGTCTTGCATACAGAGTTATCATTACCATCTTTCTAAATTTCATATATATGTGTTAGTATACTGTATTGGTGTTTTTCTTTCTGGTTTGCTTCACGCTGTATAATTGGCTCCAGTTTCATCCACCTCATTAGAACTGATTCAAATGTATTCTTTTTAATGGCTGAGTAATACTCCATTGTGTATATGTACCATAGCTTTCTTATCCATTCATCTGCTGATGGACATCTAGATTACTTCCATGTCCTGGCTATTATAAACAGTGCTGCGATGAACATTGGGGTACATGTGT
>SJYV01018889.1:0-27297 GCA_006410875.1 Neotragus pygmaeus | reverse complement strand
GGGGTCGCAAAGAGTTGGACATGACTGAACGACTGAACTGAACTGATTTTCCTTACCTCACAATAATTTTTGATGTTCAGACTGTCTCCTTTTTTATTACAAACTACTACGTGGCCTGGCTCCCCATCCTGCGTCCTTGGAACAGTTTTTTCCAAGTTACTGAGAAGATATCTCTGGGGCTTGGGGTCCTTAACATTCTCACCAAGTAAAATAAGTCTCCACTTTAAGGTTGTGACTAAATTTTTTGTCGATATTGTGTTTTCACATGATGAAAGATAGAAAAAAAGAACCATCATACTTTAAAAAAGGAAAAGAAATTTAATTGTTGATTTCTCCCCTTCCCTCAGCCTCTAGTAGAAAGGACTCAGCCCCTAGACACACAGTCTTAGTCCGTCTGGGCTGCTATAATAGAGAACCACAGACAGAGGGACTTCTAAACAAGGGAAATTTGTTTCTCACAGCTGTGGAGGCTGGAAGTCTGGGATCAGGATGCCAGCATGGTTAGGTTCTGGTGAGGGTTCTCTTCTGAGCTGCTGACTACAGACCTCTATTTGTGTCCTCACCCAGCAGTGGAGGCAAAGGATCTCTCTGGGATCTCTTCTAAAGGACACTAACCTCAATCATAAGGGCTCCACTCTTTTGATCGAATCACTTCCCACCTACACTCGAGACTGCTATGCCTTTCTCTGAAAACTCACACACACACAGAGTATATCTGTACAGGAAATTTCCTGAAATTCAGTTTGCATTTATTTAACTTTGGGAGCAAGACCAAAGAAGGTATGGATATTTTCTTATGTTCCTCTTCAGTATAAAAAGAAGAAAAATAGTAATTTAGGAGTTCAGATGGTGAATAGATTTTGACTTAAAATGCATCATAGACCAAAGTTCTGCAAGTGATAGCTACCTAGAACTTTTGGATTAAACTTTCACTCTAATCACTGCAGATGGTGACTTCAGCCATGAAATTAAAAGACGCTTACTCCTTGGAAGAAAAGTTATGACNTCTGAATATTCATTGGAAGGACTGATGCTGAAGCTGAAGTTACAACACTTTGACCACCTGATGCAGAGTTGACTCCTTAGAAAAGATCCTCATGCTAGGAACGATTGAAGGCAGGAGGAGAAGGGGATGACATAGGACAAGATGGTTGTTTGGCATCACTGACTCGATGGACATAAGTTTAAGCAAGCTCTAGGAGACAGTGGAAGCCAGGGAAGCATCGCATGCTACGGTCCATGGGAACGTAAAGACTTGGACACTACTGAGCAACTGAACAACAACAGTATACAGTCAGAAGGCAGTCAGTTCAGCTGCTCAGTCATGTCCCTGTAGTTTGCTCAAACTCATGTCCACCCAGTTGGTGATGCCATCCAACCATCTCATCCTCTGTCATCCCCTTCTCCTCCCACCTTCAATCTTTCCCAGCATCAGGGTCTTTTCAAATGAGTCAGCTCTTCACATCAGGTGGCCAAAGTATTAGAGCTTCAGCTTCAGCAACAGTCCTTCCAATGTATATTCAGGACTGATTTCCTTTAGGGTGGACAGGTTGGATCTCCTTGCAGTCCAAGGGACTCTCAGGAGTCTTCTCCAACACCACAGTTCAAAAGCATCAATTCTTCAGTGCTCAGCTTTCTTTATGGTCCAACCCTCACATCCATACAGTTCAGTTCAGTCGCTCAGTTGTGTCCGACTCTTTGTGACCCCATGGACTGCAGCACGCCAGGCTTCCCTGTTCATCATCAACTCCTGGAGCTTGCTCAAACTCATGTCCATCAAGTCAGTGATGCCATCCAACCATCTCATCCTGACTACGGCAAAAACTATAGCTTTGACTAGATGGACCTTTGTTGGCAAAGTAATGTCTCTGCTTTTCAACATGCTATCTAGGTTGGTCATAACTTTTCTTCCAAGGAGCAAGCATCTTTTAATTTCATGGCTGCAATCACCATCTGCAGTGATTTTCAAGCCCCCCAAAATAAAGTTTGTCACTGTTTCCTGTTTCCCCATCTGTTTGCCATGAAGTGATGGGACCAGATGCCATGATCTTCATTTTCTTAATGTTGAGGTTTAAGCCAAATCTTTCACTCTCCTCTTTCACTTTCATCAAGAGGCTCTTTAGTTCTTCTTCACTTTCTGCCATAGAGTGGTATCATCTACATATCTGAGGTTATTGATATTACTCCTGGCAATCTTGATTCCAGTTTATGCTTCATGCAGTCCGGCATTTCAGATAATGTACTCTGCATATAAGTTAAATCGGAAGGTGACAATATACAGCCTTGATGTACACATTTCCTGATTTTGATCCAGTTTGCTATTCCACGTCTGGTTCTAAGCATTGCTTCTTGACCTGCATACAGATTTCTCAGGAGGCAGGTAAGGTGGTCTGGTATCCCATCTCTTTAAGCATTTTCCACAGTTTGTTGTGATCCACACAGTCAAAGCCTTTAGCATATCAATGAAGCAGAAGCAGATGTTTTTCTGGAATTCTCTTGCTTTTTCTATGATCCAACGGATGTTGGTAATTTGATCTCTGGTTCTTCTGCCTTTTCTAAATCCAGCTTCACATCTGAAATTTCTTGGTGAAGAGGATGTATGGCAAGTTGCAAAGTACCATTTGGGGTTTGAAAGCAAGATTCTGATTATAAGTAACAAGGAGAGTCTGCTTGTATACCTCACCAATTGTCTCTGAAGGACAAAGTGAAAGAGAAGCTTCAGTGAAGTTTTGTGTTATTACCAGCATTCAGGCAACGCACATACAGCCTTCTAAAATGAATACTAATTCGGATGTATCAAGTCTGGGTTTGCTATTTTTAAAAATCCAATCTCACCACATTACACACTATAATCACAACCCTGTAATCCTGGCACAGGGACCATATGTGATAAACCAAAAATCAGGGTCTCTAGTTTGACAAGTTTGAGATGTGTTTATGGGATTTTAGGAAATTAGAAGCCAATCCTCGGCAAGTCCAGGAATCAGCATCATTCACTATTGTGAGTTCTGTCACAACGGTTGCCAGGAGAATGTTCTTTTCACAAGTTACCCTTACTTTTATGGCTATTTAATGGTTAAACAAATGTGTTTAAACAAATGTCAGGCTTACATCTTTCCATACACAGAAGAACGTTACTTGGTACCTTGGACTGCAAGGAGATCCAACCAGTCCATTCTGAAGGAGATCGGCCCTGGGATTTCTTTGGAANTGAGAATGAGATGGCTGGATGGCATCACTGACTTGGCATCACTCACCCACATGAGTCTGGGTGAACTCTGGGAGTTGGTGATGGACAGGGAGGACTGGCGTGTTGTGATTCATGGGGTTGCAAGGAGTCGGACACGACTGAGTGACTGAACTGAACTGAAGTGAAGCTAGAACAACCAGATCCAAATAATTAAGTTCACACATCTCTGATGAGGGAATAAATAGGAGAAAATAAATCCTTGATTCTAAGGACTATGAAGCCAGGAGAAGCAGAACTCAATGGAAGCAGATGGTAAATTTTGTTCCCTTTTTTGAAAATAGGTATCTTTTACTTCCTTCCTGGTAAGAAGACCTTAATTTTGCATATTTGAGCTGATGGACCATAGAGAATTAAGATGGGCTATTTGCAAATTATTCAAGATAGGCCACAGGCAGCTCTGCAAGAAAGTCTGAAGTTGGACTTTTCTTTAAAAAAAAAAAAAAATGTAGACCATGTTTATCATATTGTCAGTTTGGGATTTTCCGGTATAATTTTGGGACATGTGTCCAGAACAGCTGAGGCAGTCAGACAGGTATTACCCGCTCCTGGCACAGAAAGATGCTAGCATCTTGGTAAACAAACTCTGTGTGGCAAGTACCACAGACACTATCACTTGTAAACAGCAGCTTTTTAAGTGAGGCAAGAAAACAAAAACGAGTCCCTTCAATCTGTTTTTTTTTTTTTTTTTTTAGCAATAACAGAACAAAAAGGAAATTGCTGTGTCTGAGTCATCTTTACTGATTCATGAGTACACTACATGCTAAAGCTGAAAGTAATGGTTTGTCAAGAAAGAACCTAGGTCGAGCCCACGAAAGTAGAATAATTAGAATCATGACTGAGGCATGAAACTATCATATCCTTGGTTAGTATTTATGTGATAGAGAAAATGACATCCATGTATTGTGGTGAGAAATGATAAAACATGATGGTTTACAGCCAGAGTGATTGCAATGCCAGTTCCACCAGGCCATCCTCTTCAAAAACAGTGAGGATAAATGTTCCTTCAAAGGGAGTTCTCAACAGCTGGCCTTTCTCTGGGAGTCATCGTGGATCTACAGAATTAATGTCATTCAAACAGATGATGCCTACAGATCAAAAGTCTCCTTCATCCAAAAAGAAAAATATTGTACTCCTTGCCAAAATATTTTCCAAAGGCAAAGCTACCTGCTGATTTAAAGATTCCTTTACTTCTCCTACCAAAAGTCTCTCCTTCTAGTTTGGAGAACTGAAGAAGACACGATGGGTATTACTGTCTCTTATTTTGGAATCTCCAATGAGCACTGCCAAAGACAATGTTTGTCCTCCTAAAATCATACGTTGAAACCTAGTCTCCAGTGAGGGTAGTTAGAGGATAGAGCCTTTGAGAAGTGATTAGACATAAAGTAGATTCTTGGAGTGCTAACCATAGATAGCATTATGATAAGACACAGTAGGTTTCTATTGCACACATGAGAAAACTAGAAAAATGGAGAACTTTCCCAAACTTCAAGCCAGTGCTTTTGTCTCCTCTTTAAAATAAATTTGTTAGAACTTCTCTGGTGTTCTAGCGGTTAAAACTTCTCTTTCCAATGCAAGGGGTGTGAGTTTGAACCCCAGTTGGGGAACTAAGTTCCCATGTGCCATGGAATGTGGCCAAAAATAAATCAATAATGTTTAAGTTGCCTCTTAAAAAAATACATTAGCATTTCTTGCAAGCGATTGCCAATCAACTTCTCCTAAAGATACTTATAAGTTCTAAGAAATCAAATGTATTATTTGGTTTTGATTTCCCCTCAAAGCTTTACAATTAGCAGCTAAACATATAATTCATAATCCATATAACGCTGAACTAAAATTATTTTGTACAAATAAAACATTAGTATAAAGCACTGGGAAGGTCTATTTGGGAGTACTTGGTATATTTGTCGTTATCTCTAAACATTTAGAATCTTACACAAAAACAATTGGATCACAAATTCCATCAAGTTTCAGAGGCAATCTACACACACATCTTAAAAACCAATTAAATATTTTCTGAGATGACCAGCAGTGACCTAAACACTAGTAAAATAGTGAGCTTCACCATTTACGAAAATAGAGACGATTTGCTCATTTGTTTGAATTTTGAACCAGTTCCCTGATCCCTGTGGGATCTTAGCACACTTGTCCTGACACTCAACCCATCAGCAAGGAAAAACCAAGATGGAAGAACTGTGTGGTTTCCAATAAGCAGAAGGATGAGGGGTCAGCCTTAGACAGAGGGATAGGTGAGTGAACCAAAGCACAAACAAGATTCTAAGGAAAGGATATCAGTGAAAACTCTTGTTGGCAAGAGGTGGAAACTCAACCAAGTTGAATGGAAATAGGAATTTCATGGCTCATGAAACTGAAATATCCAGGATTAAAATTCAATTTTCAGAATGACTGTATCCAGGAGTTTAAATGATTTTAAGACCCTCCCACTCTCTCTCTGGCTCTCATGCTCACTCAGTGTTTCTCTATCTTAGTTTCCTGTTCAGGCGGGCTTCCCCTCCCACAGGACAAGATGATGGTCATCATCTCCAGAACAACACTGCCCCCAGCTCAGCAAGTCCCCTGTCCTTCCAAAATGTTGGGTCTCACTGAACCAAGCTAAATTAAAGACCCATCTCTGGATCAATTGCTATGGTCAGGAATCAATGCCAACTGATCAGATTCAAGTCAGCCCAAACACAAAGAAAACTGGCCTTCTTTTATCAGAGGAAAATAAACACAGTTGATCACTGCTGAAAGAGAGGCAGAAGCATTATAGACTAAGTTGAAACTGACAAAATAGGAGTGAGAAAATACACGTACTTCAGGGGACAAACTGGAGGATGGAGAGCCACGAAAGCTAGACAGTGAGTCTCTTGGCTTCAGAAATCTTTGAACCGGAGCTAGTTTAAACCCAGCTTTTGCTCCCAGAGCAGGCTGCTGTTGTGAAAGGCTACTACAAAGCAACTGATCTAACATTTCTGGACCTAGAACATGATGAATCTCTGACACAGTGCCAGTTACCAGCTTCTCCTGTTCATACTCTTAAAGAGTAACTGGCCCTGCTCAGAGCTCCTGATATTCTGTTTGCACTATTGGATCCCATACCTTATCCAGTAGATTAGTTAGGAATGAGATGCTGATTAAAAGATCTTTCAGTCTGGACTAACAGACCCAGATACTAATAAACATGATAGGTTCCGGGGCTCCAAATGGCTGGGGGCGGGGGGTGATCCTACATCCTGGCTTACCTGGGACATTTTAGTTTATGTCTGCCCTCCTGGAGGGATTACTGGTTATATTTCCTCTCATACTCAAAGAGTCCTGGTTGGAATGACAAATTACTGAGTCACCTTAGCTACAAGATGATGCAGTCTTAGAGGAGGGAGCCAGGCAGGGTCAAGTGCAAGAGGGACAGGAAGCTGAGAGAGATGAGGATACAGAAAGATGCAGATGGGGGAACCATGCAGAAAATACCTGTTTCCTCACGTAGTTCCAGTACATTGTATTCCTTTGACTTAAATGCCATGAAACATTTCCTTACAGTAACTTCCCTTTTTTGTCCTGAGTTACTCTGTATAGGTAGCCTTCACTAAAACAGAAATTTCCCCATGTTATGATGGCTTTTATTTGTTTTTTTTCTGAGTCATTGCCAGTTGATTCAGGATTACTGACATTTTTTGGTATGGGTTTGGTTTGGTTTTACAAACAATTTTATATATTTTTATGCTGTGCTCAAGGGTTTGTTTGTTTGTTTGTTTGTTTTTTAATTTATACCATACTTTGCTTGACCCCAGAGGTGAATCAGCTGATTTAAGAGTTGGGCTCATTTCTACCGTTATATTTTAACCTATTACAGTGAAGGCCCTCCATATGTGCATTATTTAGGATCAAGACTGAATTCCACAAAGCTGCCTAGTCATTTGAAGGTCATCAGACTTGTAGAAACACAAATGGTACCTTAGTTCACTAACTGAGGCCAGAAAACACCTTCTAGAGCATTTAGCATATATTCATGAAAGGACTAATTTATTTATGTGGCAGCACAAGCCATGATTCAATTGGTTTTCATGGCTTTCTAAGGTCTCTGTGTGATTCCCAGCAAGCAAAGGAGCACAGGTGAGCACCGAACAGGTGGCAAGGAGGCACATTTCCAATTTGGTTAGATTTACACAGACTTTAAAATGACGTTTAACAACTTAAATGCACATTTTCAGCTGCTTATGCCATACTCCCTACACTCCCCCAAAACAGTTAACTTTGCATTAAGCATTAACGTAACACAGCATAAAACTTAAAAACTTGAAATAGCAGCCTGCACCTTCATTACATAATGTTCGGGGCACCTCAATTTGCCAAGTGAAAACTTAGCATAATAGACACAAAAATCTCTCTAAGCTTTCTCTTTATATATTATCTATCTCTACATGAATGAGACAAAAATATCCACAAATTCAGCTGGGAAACTCTGTACCTGTTGCAAAGCAAAGACAAGACTTTGCATCTGGCAGACTTGAGATTTCAAGTTACATTAAAGAAAAAAAAAAAAAAACAGTTTCAGATGACAAGTAGCATCTTTGGATTTGCAATGCAATTTTTATGATCTGGTTGTCTTCTGACTCAAATATGGCTTTAACAATAACACTACACACCACACTTTCATGCAAAGATGGACACAATAAAGGATAGCAATGGTATGGACCTAACAGAAGCAGAAGATATTAAGAAGAGGTGGCAAGAATANTCGTATTTTAACAGTTCAGTAAACTGTCTGTCAGCCTTATTACCTATTGACTGTATCTTCCTATTCCAACTATTAATTCAAGATTATAAATCTTAAGACAGGAGACAAATGCTCCTTCTATTTACTTTTGTATTCTCAAACCATCTAGCGTATAACCAACCGAGTTAATATGTGATGCTTGTTGAACAACTCAGCTCATAAGCTACCTCCTCAAAGATGCAACTCCTGGCAGAGATTATAACTGTGTTACCTAGTATGCACTTTCATGAGTCGATCAATCACTCTAAATATTAAGAAGAAAGAGTTATTAACTGTCTACCACTCCCAGGGCACAGCAAGAAGTCATAGACCCAGGAGCCCAGTCTTTCTGTGAAAGAGGACTATTACATTATATTCATAGCTGTGATCCAAGGGGCAGGCTTCTAATTAAACACAAATCTAAGAGGTGACTGTAATCCTTTCCAGAGACCTCAGAGGGCAGGCACTATCTTTGCACTCTCCCTCTGTTACATTCCAGAGCACTAGTATCTCCCAGAGAAGAACCTTACACATGTCTGGTGCCCTTGTTTTTTGTGACTGCCACTCATGGGACACCCTTTGATCACCTGACTCTAATGGCAAACAGTGCTAGCATTCATGTGTCCCACAGAACTAACACTTGGAGAGTCACTTCTTCGCTGGTTTTCACCCCCANGAGAAGAACCTTACACATGTCTGGTGCCCTTGTTTTTTGTGACTGCCACTCATGGGACACCCTTTGATCACCTGACTCTAATGGCAAACAGTGCTAGCATTCATGTGTCCCACAGAACTAACACTTGGAGAGTCACTTCTTGGCTGGTTTTCACCCCCGGGCAAGGCACAGATAGGTGCCTAAAATAGATGCCCACTCTTTCTGGGAAAGCGGCCTGTTTTCTTGACCTGGAACTTTGGTCTGAGGGGCAAGGGTCTGGTTTGGCACACATCTAGGGGCCTTCTGAGGTAAGGACACCAGGATGGAGGTGGGTGGATGCCTTATCTGTGCTCTCCCTCGCCTCATTCCAGGTTGCCAACATCTTCCAGAAGAAAGCTTGTATGACACGCTGATTTTTGTGACTACCACACAAGAGACCCCTCTAGATTACATGACTCTGGAGAACAGTAAGATTTACACTTGTGATCCCACAGGACTATATGTATTTACATACTTTAAAAGCTGCTGCATGAAGACCTAGCTTCCAATCTAGGTGCTGACCGAGATCCTCCCCTCCACTGACAGGTCTTGGCATATACTCAGCTATCAAGAGCCACTAAATATAAGACAGACTTCAGGGACAATCACAAAGGATTGAGAAACAACCAAGCACTAAGGCAGAGCAGAACAACAAGGTTTATCTCCTTCACATGGCTACTCCTTTAAGACTGGTAGAGATGGTTGTTTTATTGAGTGCATAGAAACCAACATGGAGAGTCAAGGAAAATGAAGAAATAGGAAAATATTCCAAATGAATAAAACCTGAGAAAAAGTCAATAATGAAACAGATAAATAATTTACCTTAAAAAGTTTTCAAAATAGTGGTAATAAAGATGGTCACCAAACATGGGAGAATAAATGACCACAGAACTTCAACAAAGAGGCAGAAAATATAAGAAAGTAAAGCAAAGAGAAGTCACAGAGCTAAATACAATAACTGAACTGAAAACTATACTAGAGGGATTCAATAGCAGACCAGATAGATGAAACAGAAGAAAGAATCAATGGAACTGAAAACAGAGCAGTGGAACTCACACAATCAGAGCAGCAAAAAGAATAAAGAATGAAAAAGTGTGAAGATAGTTGAAAGGGATTATGGAACAACATCAAGCAGACCAGTGTTTACATTATAGGGGTTCTATAGATGACTTATTTGGACAATGGCTGAAAATTTCCAAACCTGAGGAAGGAAAAAGACACCCAGATGCAGGAAACCTAGAGGTTCCAAAAAAGATGAACCTGAAGAGACCAAAACATGTTATAATTAAACTGTCAAAAGTAAAGACAAGAAGAAAATCAAAGCAGCAAGAGATAAACAAGGGAAATCCTGTAAGATTGTTAGCAGGTTTTTCAACAGAAACTTTGTAGGCTAGAAGGATGTGACACAGTATACTTGAAATCCTGAAAGAAAACAAACAAAAACTTCCAGCCAATAATATTCTACCTGGCAAAGTTGTTGAAGGAGTGGAGAGAGTTTTCCAGACAAGCAAAAAGTAAAAGAGTTCATCAGCACTAAACCAACTTTACAAGAAAAGTTAAAGAGACTTCTTTAATCTAAAATGAAATGGTACTAATTAGTAACAGGAAAACATGAAAGTATAACTCTCATGAGTGAAGTTAAATATATAGTAAAATTCAGAATAATCTAATGTACAGGTGGTAGATGAATCATTTAGAAAGCTAGTATGAAGGTTAAAAGACAATGCTAAAAAAATAACTATTAGCTACAATAATTAAGGGATACCCAAGATTAAAAAAGAATTGGTGCTTTTGAATTGTGGTGCTAGAGAAGACTCTTGAGAGTCCTATGGATTACAAGGAGATCAAACAAGGCAATCCTAAAGGAAATCAACCCTGAATGTCCATTGGAAGGACTGACACTGAAGATGAAGCTCCAATACTTTGGCCACCTGATGATACAAAATCCAACTCATTGGAAAAGACCCTGATGCTGGGAAAGATTGAAGGCAAGAGGAGAAGAGGGTAGCAGAGGATGAGATGGTTAGATGGCATCACTCAACGGACATGACTTTGAGCAAACTCCAGAAGATAATGAAGGACAAGGAAGCCTAGCAGGCTGCAGTCCATGGGGTCGCAAAGAGTCAGACATGATTTAGCAACTGAACAACAATGAGATTGTTTATATTATCTATATAAAATGTCTGTACATCCAAAGCAATCTATAGATTTACTGCAATCCTTATGAAAGATGCATGA
The DNA here is from genome assembly GCA_006410875.1 of Neotragus pygmaeus. Lineage (NCBI taxonomy): Eukaryota > Metazoa > Chordata > Mammalia > Artiodactyla > Bovidae > Neotragus > Neotragus pygmaeus. Next base: position 16,362 of record SJYV01018889.1, on the reverse strand, counting down.
AAGACATTTTTCACAGAACTAGAACAAATACTGCCAAAATGTGAAACCACAAAAAATCCTGAATTGCCAAAGCAATCTTGAGAATAAAGAACAAAGCTGGAAATTTCACACTTCCTGACTTCACATTATACTCAAAGCTATACATCAAAACAGTATGGTACTAGCACAAGAAGAGACACAATAGAAATCCCAGAAATAAATCTATGCCCTTATGGTCAATTGATCTATGACAAAGGAGGCAAGAATATGCAATAGAGAAAAGACAATCTTTTCAATAAGCAGTACACAATAGAAATCCCAGAAATAAATCTATGCCCTTAAGGTCAATTGATATATGACAAAGGAGGCAAGAATATGCAATAGAGAAAAGACAATCTCTTCAATAAACAGTACTGGGAAAACTGGATACTTATATGTAGATTGAAATTAGAACATTTCTCCTACCAAATTTCAATGGCTTTCCTCACAGAAATATACCAAAACTAAAATTTACATAGAACCACAAAAGACACTGAATATCCAAAAGCAATCTTGAGAAAGTACAACACTTAAGCCACCATATTCCTTAACTTCAAATACTGGGTTGACCGAAAAGATAATTTGGGTGCTTCCAAACTATCTTACAGAAAAGCCCAAACAAACTTTTTGGCCAACCCAATATGTTATAAGAGGAAAGAGAATACAGCAAGGAGATAAGAAAGCATTCTAAAATGAACAATGCAAAGAAATAGAGGAAAACAATAGAATGGGAAAGACTAAAGATCTTGTCAGGAAAATTAGAGATACCAAGGGAACATTTCATGAAAGGATGGGCACACTAAAGGACAGAAATTGTATGGACCTAACAGAAGCAGAAGATATTAAGAAGAGGTGGCAAGAATACACAGAAGAACTATACAGAAGAGCTCTTAATGACCTAGATAACCATGATGATCACTCACCTAGAGCCAGACATCTTACAATACAAAGTCAAGTGGGCCTTAGGAAGCATCACTAGGAACAAAGCTAGTGGAGGTGATAGAATTCCAGCTGAGTTATTTCAAATCCTGAAAGATGATGCTGTTAAAGTGCTGTACGCAATATGCCAACAAATTTGGAAAACTCAGCAGTAGCCACAGGACTGGAAAAGGTCAGTTTTCATTCTAATCCCAAAGAAGAACAGTGCCAAAGAATTTTCAAACTACTGCACTATTGCACTCATCTCACATGCTAGCAAGGTAATGCTCTAAATTCTCCAAGCTAGGCTTCATAAGTATGTGAACTAAGAACTTCCAGATATTCAAGCTGGATTTAAAAAAGACAGAGGAACCAGAGATCAAATTGCCAACATCCATTGGATCATAGAAAAAACAAGGGACTTCCAGAAATCATCTACTTCTGCTTCATGCTGCTAAGTCGCTTCAGTCGTGTCCGACTCTGTGCAACCCCATAGACAGCAGCCCACCAGGCTCTGCCATCCCTGGGATTCTCCAGGCAAGAACACTGGAGTGGGTTGCCGTTTCCTTCATGGACTATGTTAAAACCTTTGACTGTGTGGATTACGACAAGCTGTGGAAAATTCTTAAAGAGAGAGGAATATCAGACCACCTTACCTGCCTCCCAAGAAACCTGCATCCTAGTGAACAAGCAAGACATGTTAGAACCAGACATGGAACAATGGACTGGTTCAAAATTGTGAAAGGAGTACGTCGAAGCTGTATATTGTCACGTTGCTTATTTAACTTCTATAAGAGCACATCATGCGAAATGCTGAGCTAGATGATGCACAAGCTGGAATCAAGATTGCTGGGAGAAATATCAATAGCCTCAGATATGCAGATGCCGTTGCTGCAGTTAAGTCACTTCAGTCGTGTCCAACTTTGTGCCACCCCATAGATGGCAGCCCACCGGGCTCCCCTGTCCCTGGGATTCTCCAGGCAAGAACACTGGAGTGGGTTGCCATTTCCTTCTCCAATGCATGAAAGTGAGAAGTGGAAGTGAAGTCGCTCAGTCGTGTCCAATTCTTAGCAACCCCATGGACTACAGCCTACCAGGCTCCTCCGTCCATGGGATTTTCCAGGCAAGAGTACTGGGATGGGGTGCCATTGCCTTCTCTGGATATGAAGATGACACCACTCTAATGGCAGAAAGTGAAGAAGAACTAAAGAACCTCTTGATGAAAATGAAAGAGGAGAGTGACAAAGCTGACTTAAAACTCAGCATTCAAAAACCTAAAGTCATGGCATCTGGTCCCATNGCCTTCTCTGGATATGAAGATGACACCACTCTAATGGCAGAAAGTGAAGAAGAACTAAAGAACCTCTTGATGAAAATGAAAGAGGAGAGTGACAAAGCTGACTTAAAACTCAGCATTCAAAAACCTAAAGTCATGGCATCTGGTCCCATCATTTCATGGCAAATAGGTGGGGAGACAATGGAAACAGTGACAGATTTTATTTCCTTGGGCTCCAAAATCACCATAGATGGTGACTGCAGGCATAAAATTAAAAGATGCTTGCTCCTTGGGAAAAAAAAAAAAAAAAGCAATGACAAACCTAGATAATATATTAAAAAGCAGAGCTACCACAATGGTCTGTATAGTCAAAGCTATGGTTTTCCCAGTAGTCATGTATGGATGTGAGAGCTGGACCATAAAGAAGGCTGAGCNGCTCCTTGGAAAAAAAAAAAAAAAGCAATGACAAACCTAGATGATATATTAAAAAGCAGAGCTACCACAATGGTCTGTATAGTCAAAGCTATGGTTTTCCCAGTAGTCATGTATGGATGTGAGAGCTGGACCATAAAGAAGGCTGAGCACCAAAGAACTGATGCTTTCAAACTGAGGTGCTAGAGAAGACTTTTGAGAGTCCCTTGGACAGGAAGGAGATCAAACAAGTCAATCCTAAAGGAAATCAACCTTGACTCTTCACTGGAAGGACTGATGCTGAAACTGCAATACTCTGGCCACCTGATACAAAGAGCTGACTCACTGGAAAAGACCCTGATGCTGGGAAAGACTGAAGGCAGGAAGAGAAGGGAGTGTCAGAGGATGAGATTTTTGGATGGAATCTTTAATTCAATGGATATGAGTTTGAGCAAACTCCAAGTGATAATGAAGGACAGGAAATCCTGGCATCCTGCAGTGCATGGGGTCACAAAGAGCTGAACATGACTGAGTAATCAAACAACAAATATACTACAAACTATAGTAATCAAAGCAGAATGGTCCTGGCATAGAAACAGACACATACATCAAAGGAACAAAATGGCCAAGAAATAAACCCATGCCTATGTCATCAATTAGTTTATTACCAAAGACCAAGGATATACAATAGAGAAAGGACAGTTTTTCAATAAATGTTAGGAAAAGTGGACAGCCACAGGAAAAAGAATGAATCTGGACCACCACCTTCCACCATACACAAAAAATGTCTCAAAATAGATGAAAAACGTGAAGACCTGAAATCATTAACTCCTAGAAGAAAACATAGGTGGTAAGCTCCTTGACATTGGTCTTGGTGATGATTTTTTGGAATTGACACCAAAAGCAAAAGCAACAAAAGTAAAATAAGCATGTAGCACTACATTAAACTAAAAGCTACTGCATAGCAAAGGAGACTTATCAGCAAAATCAGCCTACCAAATGGGATGAAACATTGGCAAATCATATATCTTGTTAGGGCTTAATGTCCAGAACATATAAAAAAAACNGGGGGACCCGGGGGGCCGGCCGCAGCCTCCACCCAGAAGAAACTTTATAAGACAAAAATCCGGAGCCTCCCAGACGGGACTGTCGGGGAGAAGTGGCCCGGGACGGGCAGAAGACCCAGCCTGAAAAGACCCAGGAAGAGGAAAAGAGGAGGTAAGCGGGGCCGCCGCTGCCGCCTCTGCTCCAGCCGCGCGGAAGAGACCCGGGTGGCCGCCCGGCTTGCCGATCCCAGCCCCGCTTCTTGCTCAGCAACGCGCCGGAGCTGCCGCGGCTGCCGCCTCGGTCCCGAGGAGGACAGGAAGCAGCCCGCTTTCTCAGCGCCGCCGGTTCTTCTCTGAAGTGTGAGTGCCCCGGGAAGGGGAGTCGGGGATAGAAATGGGGAGGATGCTCGGGCGTCCTCTGGAGTTTGGCCGATGTTTTCCAGGAGTGTTGGGAGTGTGTAGATGAGAGGGGTACCTTAGCCCTCGCTGCCGGGAGAGGCATCCGGCAGCCCTGTGTTTTGTGACCTTTAGCGCTGGGTACGTGGGATACACACAGGTTTCTCTTCGAGGCGTTCTGTCTGTCTTCAGAGTGGACACTTGCACCTTTCTGGCCAGTAATTAGCAAAAGGAAATTGAGGAAGCCGGAGTCTATGTGCGCACAAAAGACATCTCTGTAATATCTCTTTTCCTGGTACACCGGGTGGGAAACTGCGCTGTAGTTTTTGGCCCTGGGCGACTCATTTGGGTTCCCACGTGGGAACCTCTGACTCTGTGAACCCCTGAAAGTAAAACTTTTTTTGGTCAGTCTTCTTTGAGAGATTTCATTTCAGGAGCAGCTGGTATAGGAGTTATTTTTTTTACCTTCCCGTTTCCTGGGTGTAATTCCTGTGTATCCGGAGGACACTAACAGATCGCAGTTACTCGGGAAACTCTGAGTTCTTATGAATCGCAACTGATTTGGGGAAGAGAATTTAGTACTTTAGCCAGTTTATGAAAGTTACTAAATTTTTCCTTAAGTGCTTTTTTTTTTAGTAGCTTATGTCCTACTTGATGACTTGAAGCTTTGCTTATTTATCTCATGCTTCTCTATACAGTGAGGAGAAGCTTCTGATGTTTAATTCTTTGAAGAAGAATGTTTTTCCTCTTCCGTTATTTTAAAAGTGAAGTCTGTAGAATCTTCTATATGTAATTTAGGTATCCTCTCCGTGTGCCAAATTAAGGTGCAGGAAGGTAATTAACATTTCATATATTTGTACAGACCGTTAGCTTACGGTGGAATTTTATTTAACAGAACATAGGCGGTACTAAGAATTAGGGCCCCTCCAGACAGCTGTATGAACTTACACTCTCTGAAGCCACTGCTGAGAGAGGCTTAGTCGGAATGAATGTAGAAACTTTGTGGGAATGCAGTTATCTATGCTCTTTTCAATTCAGTATCTTTTAAAAAACTTTCTGGAAACACTTTTCATCCTGAATTGTTTCTCTCTTGAAGAAATGAATTCTACAAGCTTATTGGCCCCTGAATTATGTAACGGTTCATTTGTTTCTCCCAAACCTGGCTCAAGTTTCAAGACATATCCCAAATTTGTGGTTTAAGAATTGCTAGAACAAGCTGAAGTTCATCTTTTCCAGCAAAATATTTGGGGATCCCTGCCTTTGAGATGCTTTTGTGTCTGGGCAGCAGAGGCGGTGAAACTTGCCCAGAATTGTAGGGAAGGGAGAATGGACTGGCTTCCATCCATGACCACTGTGTTGGCTGCTGTTTGGTTTGCATATGTTGATTGTTTCTCTTTACCATCATCTTTCCTGACTTTTTGTCGGTCTTAGAATAATTTCTTCCATCCTCATCGTCACTTTGCCCTTCTCAGGAACTTCTCCAGGTGTTTCGTTTTTCTTTGTATGCCTTGTTCTTGTTATGCTTTTGTTAGAAGTCTTAAATTCTCTTTTAAATAGATTCTGACATCAAAATATTGAGCAGTGTATGTAATATTAGATGTGGAGTCAACACTGAATGTCTGCAGATCTATTTTATGACCTTGAGGAAGTCATGTATTCCATACTTTACAAAGATAGGAGGAAGAGAAATGTAGTTTTGCATAGGCTCTTTTTGGTGGGGAGGAAAGGAGGACAGAGCAACAAACTAATTTGAGCATAGATTATACTCCATCAAAGTTGTTTACAACTTTAAGACTTGTATTGTTTTGACTATACATTGGTTAAAAATCATGGTAATGTTTTATTGCATATTTGAGTAGCAAAGAAACAGCAAAATATTTGGGGGTCCCTGCCTTTGAGGTGCTTTTGTGTCTGGGCAGCAGAGGCAGTGAAACTTGCACAGAATTGTAGGGAAGGGAGAATGGACTAGTTTCCATCCATGACCACTATGTTGGTTGCTGTTTGGTACCTTATAGATATAAATTTATTTGTACAAATTTCATTAGAGAAATGTTGATGTTGGACTATACAGAACTTACTGGATTATCTCAGGGGAAGGTGTTTTTTTTGTAGGAAGAAAAGAGTAGGTGGAGATAAAGAGTTTTGAACTCTTGGAACTGGAGGGTGTGAGGGACAAATGTAATTAGGAAGTTAACTTACGGGAATTCACCGGGAGTTTGTGGAGTAGACTTAGGGCCAGTTTGTGTGGATACATGTTGACAGTCCGAAGAATGAATTGAGAGTAGTGTTTTTGAGAGCATAGTTTTAGACCGTTGAGAATAAATTGTATTTTAGGCCAAGAGGCATTGTACCTGGATTAGGATTTTAGTGTTCTAGGGAACTAACCTTTTTACACCACAGTCAACTGAAGAGCTATAACAGATGCAAGAGTGAAGAAGAAGATGCTCCCAATATGTTAGTATGGCACTAGTGGTTTTTAATAAAGAGTAATTAAAAAATGGGGCAATGGACTTTGTTTTAGACATTAAATTTTAGGGTTAAAATTGAATACCGATGCTGTTTCAAAACAGTAAAATGAGTAATATGCTGAAAACTGGGAGTCATTATTAAGTACTATGGTTTCTCTATAGTGTTTATGGAGAGAATGAGCCGAAAAATGGGTACATTTACTTGGGAGGAGGGGGGTTCATTAGCAGAGATACAGGAAGAACAAAGAATGGATGAGACTGACAGTGAATGAGAGTTGAAGTTGAAAAGGAAGGAATGACCTTTAAACCTGGCCACCCATTCAGTCTTAGGGCATATGATTATCTTTGAAATAGCTAACAAGCTTTTTATAGGCTATATAGGTCCTTTGAGATTAACTTCAGAAGAATATGTAAAATTTCATTTTTAAGGAATTTCTACAAGAAGGGACAGATCTGTTTCATTCAATTTATCTTTTTAAAAGTTTGCCTTTCCTTATTATCCTAAGTTTGGTCTTTAACATGACGAAGTGGTGCTAAAAATAGCTGGCAGAGAAGGCTACTTCCCCTGCTGCAGTTGGTGCGTGTCTTTGTGTCCCATACAATGGAGGGGATATCCCTGTGTTGGCACAGCATGCTGAAAATGCCTTAAAAACCTTTCTATTAAAAAACAAGCAAAAACCAATTTGGCACTTAGAATTTAGACATCTTCGAGGAATTTATAGACACTGGAAGACTGATCTTTAAGAAATTAAAAATATTAAAAATTTTTGTGGTGAAAGTTGCATATGGTATTCTCTAACAAGGCCTTTCCAGGTGATGCAGTAGTAGAGAATCCACCTGCCAGTGCCGGAGGTGGAGGAGATGCAGTTTGATCCCTGGGTCAGGAAGATCCCCTGGAGAAGGAAATGGCAACCCACTCCAGTACTTATGCCTGGGAAATACCATGGACAGAGCGGCCTGGTGGGCTACAGTCTGTGGGGCATCGTAAGAGTCAGACACTACGGAGCACAGCACAGCAACATCAGCATCTCACGAGGATTAAGGATTATGAGGTAGGAAATACATTGTCGCAACTTTTTGTACTCCTTAGTTTGATCACCGTCTTAGTAGCTTCTCTGGCCTCTCCCTCAGAGCAGTAGTTGGAATGGCCGTAGCTGTTCAGGCAGGGCGCTGCATTTAAGGTGGCTCCAGGACTTGGGATGTGTGCCGTGTGTGCCTTCTCTTCTCACCCTCTAGTTTCCACATTTTTCCTGCAGCAGCAGTCATGTTTTGATGAACTTTAAAGGGCCTTTTTGTGTTGACTTGATCTACTAGTAAAGGCAGTGGGGAAGATGGGGCTCGTAGTAGGGAGTGTGCTCTGCCTTGCCAACTTTGGGACTCATTTGGGATGAATAAGAGAGTCGCGTGTGTGTGTGTGTGTTTAAACATTGGGTGATCCCAAGCCCACATGTAGTTAGCAGCAGCCCAATTCGTGTACTTGAAGGTGGTTCTTGGAGAAACCTTGTGTTTCCCTCCTGCATCTCCTTGTGCAGAGGAGGGGTTGGCAAACTTTTCTTTGTGAAGGGCCAGTTAGTAACTAGTTGAGATTTCGTGAACCATATGGTCTCTGTTGCAAAGATTCAGTTCTGCTGTTGAAGTGTGAACGCAGCCACAGACAATATGTAAGTGAATGTGTGTGACTGTGTTCTGATAAAGCCGTATACATGAAAACCAGGTAGACTGGGTTTGGCTGGTAGTTTATGGATCCCTGGTATAAAACACTGCCAAGTCCACTAACATGCAGTGTGAGCTTACTTCCACTACGAAGCTGGGACTGGCTATTTTAGCTGGTCTCTGTTTTCTAAATGAGATGTATTTATTGGAAGCTGTCTTAAAATGATTCTGCAGAGTCTTCTGTTCAAAGGTCCTTTTGCCTCCACAGTGATGAAACCCATGGGCCGAGGAGCGGAGGCAATGCCGTCTGTAAAGGGGTACAACTAAAGAGCAGGGACTGCTGGATTTCTCATTCACAGATACCATAGCATATAAGGTGCCATATAGTGATACACTGACTGTCTGTCGGGGCCAGAAGCGTCTCCGAAGTATCTTTGAAGAAACTTGTGAGTATAATTTTGAAAGGTTCTGAAAATAAGCTGTAGAGCATTTACTTTAGATGTAAAATTAGAATTGTTCATGGTTTGTTTGAATCAGGTGAAAGTGCTAGTCAAACCTTAAGATCATTAAAGTTTGACCCTTCTGTTTCTTAAAGCTTTGGTGATCTTTTGCAATGCTCTTCAGTGGGTAGAATTACTGGCTCCACAGTTTTTGTTAATCAAGTATTAGATCTTAACAGATGACTTAAATCACTTAATTGTGTACTTTAAAAAGTTTTGCTGTGTTCTTAAGGTTAAATGTAGCATGGGTTAATAGATTCACCCAACAAATAAATCTCAAATGTGTTGTTTAGAAAGGACAGTTCATTTTGTTTAATGTTGCATCATAGCTAATATCAAAACTTTTGTTTCATTTGTTAATATTGGATGGTGGTATATTTTTACCCTGGTTTCATAGGACTTATTTATCTCAGGCAGGGGAAGGGATTATTCTTGCAGTAGTGACCACTTTTTAGTTTCAAACCTGCTTTTACTTTTACATAATGTTTCTACATATAATTGATAACTTCAGTTCCTCTTCCTTTAAAAAGGAGTCTGACAATTTCACACAGCCTGACAATTTTAGTATACCTTTTAGAAAGAGGGTCACTGTGAGGATGCTTTCTCTTTCATTAGGAGAGGATTGTTTCCTCTTTTTGAAAGTCTTCCTTTTATTTCAAGCTTATATAGTAGCAGTTTAAAGGTGTCTGTCTCCTATCTGCAAATATTCCAAATAGAAATATTCTATATTGGTGACACTTTTAGTGGACTAGGGAAGAGAGGTGTATATGTATATATTTTTACTTGCAGCTGAATTGTCATCACCAACAGATGAGTAAAGTTGTTTCCAAATAATGGACTCCTGCTGTTAAACATTTCTACTTTGTGTGTTTTCCCCACCTAGTGTCAAGCCCATCTGTCTGATGCCTTAATCTAGTAGATTTTGGCTACTTTCTTGTGATACCTAATTGATACTGTATCCTGATTCCTTTTACAACAGGTATAGAGTGTTTTCTAAATCTGCTTGATCTTTTCTGAACACTATGGGATATATATATTTTCTAATAATTACATGTTTACACACATGTATAGTTAGCAGTTCCTCCTAGTCTATCGTCAGAATTGCAAAATATTTGAGGGAATATCTGTGCTTGATCTGGATATTGAGTGACAGAATGTATAACAGTTTTTCTAAAATGTTCCGTTAGAAAGTTTTGAGTAACGATTGATTTCTCTAAAACTGTAATCTAATAGAAGAAAATATGTTTGTGTTGTATTATCCTGCAATGCTGGATGTTAAAAAGTAATGAACAAAACGCGCAAGAGATGTTATTGCTTGGTATCTTGTTTTTTGCTCTCTTCCCCTTCACCTAAGGGATAGATTGTAGCTCAGTCAGATATTGTGCGGTTTCGGTTGCTTTGCTGTTTTGCCTCTGCCCTTTTTTTTTCCAGCTGAAGGTTAGCTACTGGAAATCTGGTGGCTTTAGGCAGGAGGTTGCATGAGCTGTGTGTGTGTCTGTGTGCACACGAGCCATGCTAGATGCTCCTTCATGGCTGCTGTGGAATTTAGGAACTATTGAAAAGATAGTGGTGCAAAGTATTTTTAATATCACTTGGGCTTTCTTCTGAGAGATTCACCATAGGACAGATACTGAACCCATCAATATGGTAGGCCAGATGTGAAGTGTCAAAACAAATTGCTGGTTTGTTTTTGGAAGAAAGTATGTATCTTAGTGAGACTTTTAGGATGGCATGCTTTTCAGGCAGTTAGGGGGTAGTAATAGACATTTGCACAACATCTCTAGGTGTGAGAAGGACTTGCCCCACTAACGTTGTTCAGCCGTTCAATCATGTCCGACTCTGCAAGCCCATGAATGGCAGCACACCGGTCCTCCTTTCCTCTGTCATTTCCTGGAGTTTGCTCAAACTCATGTCCGTTGAGTCAGTGATGCTATCCAACCATCTCATCCTCTGTTGTCCCCTTCTCCTCCCTCCTTCAATCTTTCCCAGCATCATGGTCTTTTCCAATGACTCAGCTCTTTGCATCAGGTGGCCAAAGTATTGGAGCTTCAGCATCAGTCCTTCCAATGAATAGTCAAGGTTGATTTCCTCTTGGATTAAATGGCTTGATCTCCTTGCAGTCCAAGGGATTCTCAAGAGTCTCCTCCAACACCACTTATAATGGTGGGTAACTTAGAACTGTCTGATGGTAGAAACTATCACACATACTTGGAACAAGCAGCATGTTGCTAATTTGTTTATCATTTCTCTCATAAAATACACTGATGCTCTGGAGGCAGAAGGGACAAGCTACTTAGCCTTTTGCTATCGACTTCGTCACCTGTTGATGGGGACGTGTCTTACACAGGGCTGTTGTTAGGATTAAATGGGATAATGTAAAACCTATGCGGAGCTCTTCCAGTGCCTGGCATATAGTAAGATGACCCACGACTGTTAACTTACTGTGGTAACGATCTTTTAAAGTATAACATAGACAGAAGGTGAATGTCAGGTTTTATATTGCTCAACACTTAAATTCAGCCTTGAGTTTAACAAATTATTCTGAAGTAATTCTGCAGTGTTTTCAAAAGCCTCTGAAACAGTATATGATTCATTAACATTTTTATTTAAAAAAATCTTAAAAGAAATGGCAGAACTGCTGTGCTTATTATTTATAGAAAAGAAAGACTTATTTAAACATAACTAGAACTTGAATTTATCCCTAAAGACCTCAATAGTGCTTGGATTAGAAAGGACTCTTTTTTGAATAATTTATTGATTATGTATGAAAGTGACTATGGTTTAAATTGTCCATTTAGAAATACCATTATGTAATTGGGTTATCAAGACATTTAACTATCATCTCATCTCTAACACTTGAGAATAAAAAACTTTGAAAAAATCATAAAGTTTAATAAGTTTTATATGTATCAGTACATCTCAAATTAAGATGGAAGGAGTTTTATTTAGGTGATTTTGTTTTAACTAAATTTTTAGCTTTCTCCTTTTTCTAAAATGATGAGAGGGAGGAAGGGATATTCCCTTTTCATGCTTAATATTCATTAAATGCAGGATCAGCTTTCAGAAGTAACTTTTCCTTTACTTGGCAGAATCACTGTTCAATTGGCCAGTTCAAGAAATAAATGCTTCTTGATAGTTTTTTGTATTTGGAAAGTATTTCTATTTCGAGAACAGTTTGCCTATGTCTTCACAGTTTGTTTATTTAATAGAGTTGTATATTTAAGATAAGTGTATGAAAAAAATCTGAAGGCAGAAAGAGAAGATTGAGATATGTTCCTTAGCATTGTTTTTCTTGCCAACTCTTGTCCTCATTCTTAGGCAGAAATTAGATTGACATATATTAGTGAATCTCTGGTTAAGTAATGTAATGAATATTTTAATTTTAAAACAAATTCAATCTTCTAAATATTTTTCTTTGGTGGTTGCAATTGGAGTTTTAATTCTGGAGTTATGCTTCATTCCATTTAAGACATTTTCAGAAAGAATTATGGTTATGAATAGGTTACTGGATAGGTGGGAGAAGAGCATAGTCTTTCTAGAGAGTTGAAGTTCTTCCTGCTTATTTATTATATCTGTAATATCGGAGGCTATATAAATAAATACATGGGTCATTAGCTTTCTTTTGCATGATTGGTGGTCTCTTCATTGATTGGGTGACTTTGATAATATAACCTTTGGAATGCAGCTGTAATAAGTGGGGAACATTTTTTCCTACCTGAATATTACATAGGTAGGCTTTTTTTTTTAATTAGAGAAATACGGAAATTTTAACTCACTATATTAGAAATTTAGGAAACAAAAAGATTTCCAAGTTTTGTAAAGGCCTGTTAGTAGGAGAGGAGAGACGGGATGTACAGAGGAGGGGAGAGACAGAGCCAAGGAGGGAAGGAAGCAGCAGATTGGGGAGACTGGCTCAGGACGTTTTGAGATCAGCCTTAGTCAGAAGTCACACCCTGTTATTTCTTTGGGTTGTGGACATGGGGTGTTACCACGTGTTATCTACCACCCTTTGAAATGTTGATTAGATGATTGACTCTAGTTCCTAGTTTTTCAACATCTGGATTCTTTAAACCATTGAAGTTTGAATCTGTGTGGGATAATCTGTGTATTCTAGGGTGGGAAAATTTCCACAGTACCTGCTAGAGGAGAGGGCAGACATACAGTTTTTGAGTATGTTGGGGTTTCTTTTGTTTTGTTTCATTGTTTTTCCTCATGGACCACATTCCCCTCATTGGCCACATTTCCCTAGCTTTGCGTAAGAAGGGTATTTGTCATTCTATATATGTGACAGAGTAGATGGGAGGTAGGCCTTGGAGTTAACAGACCCAGGTTCCAGCTGTGCTGCTTTGTGACCTTGGGCAAGTTATTTATTCAGTATGTGAACCTGTAAGACTGAGATGATGATAATAGTACCTCTCTCTTAGAGGTTAAGACGGTTGAGATAATGGATCACAGTGTCTGGCTGAGTTAGTGCTCAATAAACGGTAATTGTTGCAAGAGTAATAAATATTGCACTATTATTGTTATTTTTGTTTTGCTGAAGGCCTTTGTGACCTTTGTTTTTGAATATGTCACTACTTTGAATACTGCTTTTATTCAGCAGCAATGTGGCAGTGATCTAAGTGAACAGAACGTTATACTCCCTGCCCTCTCGAGACTTGCATTCTGGTTGAAGGGTACAGAGTACACAAGAGCAGAGCCATGACCCTTCTCTCATCCTGTGAAACTTGGGGTTTGACCTCCTGTGTCTGAGCCCCCACTGACCAGCCCGGCGAGTCTTCACCCGCGGGTCTTTGGCGATTGCTCCCGTTGCTGTGCTTCAGCGGCTCTGTGGCAGGAGCACCCTGACAGCACATATCCTGTCTCACTGTGCTCCTGCTACCGCTCGGTCTCAGTTTTAAGGCAGACTTTTTCCTCCATTTTCCCTTGGCTTACTGCTCAAATTGGCTATCATACATCTTTCCTTTCAGGCCCCACACTTCTGTTTCACATTATTTACAGAAGTGTTACTTTTCCCCAGCTTATCGTATTTTGCTCATCCATTTCGTTGAAAAAGAGGGGATACTAGAAACCTCTTTTAAGAAGTATTCCCTGACTAATCTAACTATTGATATATGCTTTCCCCCTGAAAGTCAAAGTTGCTCAGTTGTGTCCGACTCTTTGCGACTCCATGGACTGTCCATGGAATTCTCTAGGCCACAATACTGGAGTGGGTAAGCCTTTCCCTTCTCCAGGGGATCTTCACAACCCAGGTCTCCCTCATTGCAGGCAGATTCTTTACCAGCCGAGCCACAAGGGAAGCCACAAAGGTGCTTTTCCTCCTGTTCTTTTTAAATTTCTTACCTTCTGTGTGTTAATAGAGATATTTTCTTGGTCTTCTCTGTCTTAAAATACTTTTCTTATATCTCCAATTAAATTGTAAGCCTTTTTAGGTCAGGGACCACTTTTCTATTCTGAACCTTGGCTTCCTCACTTAGAAAAAAGATAATACCTACCTCACGGGATGTTGTGAGATTTCAGAGAGATAATGTGTTGAAAAGGTCCTGAGCCAAATCCTTAATAAATGTAGTTTTGTTTTCTTTGAATCACTCTAGTTCCTAAAGTTGGTACTGGGCATACATACAGTTAGTGTTTAAAAAATACTTGTTAATTTGTCCTGAGTTGAGGTTGCGTCTTTTTATTTAACTTACACTTGTATGGATTATTATAGTTTTTACTTCCAGATAATATTTAAAATATTTTCAAGTATCAGATGAAAAAGGCTGAGACGTGAATAAGAGACAACAGAAAGGTGCTTATAGTAGGGACTGGAGCTCTGTTGTGGGGTTCCATGCAGGCTGGTTGTGTGATTTTTTTTGGCACGCTTTTTAACCCTCGGCCTCAGTTTCTTCATTTGTAAGATGGGGAAAAAAAAAACTACCTCACTGATACTATGTTGTTAGGTTAAATGAGATAATAAATGAGAAGCATAGAACACTGCCTGACACATAGCAGTAGCCTCAGGGACCATTTGGCAATATCCAGAGGTTGTTTTTGGTGACCACAAACCAGGGAGGTGTGTGTGAGGGGGTGCTGCTAGTATCTAGTGGGTTGAGGCCAGGTGTAGTCATTGTGCAGGACAGCACCCTGCAACTAAGGAGTATCTGGTCCCAAAGGTCAGTGGGGCCAAGGTTGGGAAATCTTGCTTTATCATTAAGCAGTTTCTCATTTGGTTATTATCTTTGTAGTATAAGGTGCTTTGCTAGTTAGATTCTGTATAAATACTGACTTCCTTCGCTTGTAACTAAAAACTGATATTGTGTGCAGTATATATATTTATGCATTTTTTGTGTGTTTCTGTACATGTGTATATACTTTTATGTATGTCTCTGCATCTTCCTATTTTCTCTGCCTGGAGTATTATTTTCATTTCATCTGTGAAACACTTACCTAAGACTTAACTACCATCTCTTCCAGGAAACCTGTCCTGGTTAGTGTGGTCAGATGTTTTTTCTTCTGGTTACCCACGGTATCTATGTGGCTTTTATAGCACTTAACATGGTTATTTCTATTTTTCTGTTTTCCTGGTTGGTCAATTCTTTGAGGACAAGGGTTCTTTCTTCCTCATTTCTCAAGAAGCATCTCCTCCCCCTAAATGCCTAACATTGGCTGCCATGTGTGTGCTTAGTCACTCAGTCGTGTCCGACTCTTCGCAACCCCATGGACTGCAGCACGCCAGCCCTTGGAGTTTGCTCAAACTCATGTCCATTGAGTCAGTGATGCCATCCAACAATCTCATCCTCTGTCATCACCTTCTCCTCCCGCCTTCAATCTTTCCCAGCATCGTGGTCTTTTCTGATGAGTCAGCTCTGGCCAAAGTATTGGAGCTTCGGCCTCAGCATCAGTCCTTCCAGTGAATATTCAGGACTGATCTCCTTTAGGATGGACTGGTTGGATCTCCTTGCAGTCCAAGGGACTCTCAAGAGTCTAGCTCCACAGTTCAAAAACATCAATTCTTGGGCACTCATCTTTCTTTATGGTACAGCTCTCACATCCATCTGGGCTTCCGTGGTGCTCAGATGGTAAAGAATCTGTCTGCAATGCAGGAGACCTGTGTTCATTCCCTGGGTTGGGCAAATCCCCTGGAGAAGGAAATGGCAACCCATTCAAGTTTTCTTATCTGGAGAATTCTGTTAACAGGGGAGCCTGGCAGGCTACAGTCCATGCGGTCGTAAAGAGTCAGACACTACTGAGCAACTAACTTTCTCACATCCGTACATGGCTATTGAAGAAAACCTTAGCTTCGACCTTTGTCAGCAAAGTAATAGCTCTGCTTCTTAATATGCTTTCTAAGTTTGTCGTAACTTTTCTTCCAAGGAGCAAACGTCTTTTAATTTCATGGCTGCAGTCACCATCTGCAGTAATTTTTGAGCCCAAGAAAACAATCCATCACTGTTTCCATTGTTTTCTTCTGTATTTGCCATGAAGTGATGGGACTGGGTGCCATGATCTTCATTTTTTTGAATGTTGAGTTTTAAACCAGCTTTTTCACTCTCCTCTTTCACTTTCATCAAGAGGCTCTTTAGCTCCTCTTCATTTCTGCCATAAGGGTGGTGTCATCTGCATATCTGAGGTTATTGATATTTCTCTTGGCAATCTTGATCCCAGCTTGTTCTTCATCCAGCCCAGCGTTTCTC
>SJYV01018885.1:0-19824 GCA_006410875.1 Neotragus pygmaeus | reverse complement strand
GTGGTCTGGTATTCCCATCTCTTTCAGAATTTTCCACAGTTTCTTGTGATCCACACAGTCAAAGGCTTTGGCATAGTCAATAAAGCAGAAATAGATGTTTTTCTGGAACTCTCTTGCTTTTTCCATGATCCAGCAGATGTTGGCAATTTGATCTCTGGTTCCTCTGCCTTTTCTAAAACCAGCTTGAACATGAGGAAGTTCATGATTCACGTATTGCTGAAGCCTGGCTTGGAGAATTTTGAGCATTACTTTACTAGCTTGTGAGATGAGTGCAATTGTAGGGGTAGAAAGAAGTAAAAACTCAGCTGTAGTCTTTGGAGGGCACTCATATTGCTAGCTACCTGAAAGCCTTGTGGACATGACAGCTGGTAGTGGAATCTGCTAATTTCCCTCAACCTCAGTATATTATTTGAGCCCCATGAGACCCATTTTGGACTTCTAGATGTGTATAAGAGACAGGGTCATAAGGGCTTATTTCTTTAGCTTGTATTCTGGTCCGTTGATCTCTGTGTCTGTCCTTAGGCCATTGCCAATCGCATTGTCTTGATTGATGTAGCTTTCTAATATGTTTGAAATTTGAAATCTTCCTAGTTTGTTTTTCTTTTCATGATTCTGTTGGTACAGGCAGGGTTCCTTTGGTTTCCATTTGAACTTTTGGGTCAGCTTGTCAGTTTCTGAAAGCTTACAAAGAGTTTGATAGGGATTGCATTGCATTGTTAGATTAAGGGTGGGAGAAAAAATTCTGATCCATATACGTGGAATGAAATGTCTGTTGATGTATTTAGGTCTTTAATTTCTCTTTGAATGTTTTGTACTCTTTGATATGAATCTTGTTTCTTAAATATATTCCTGAATGTTTGTTCTTTATAATGCTGTTGTGAGTGAAATTATTTTAATTTTGGGGGGAGTAGGATTATTTGTTGCTGGTATAGAGAGATATGGTTGATTCTCATATATTGATCTTGTATTTTCTGTCACTTTGCTAAAGTGATTTATTCTAGTAGGTTTCTTTTTTGAAAGATTCTTTAGGATTTTAATCCCATTATTTTACTTTTCTTTGGTAATAGGATTTGCTGACCTCTTCCCTTTGCAGAAATCCCCATCCCTTCATTTGCTTTAAAGAATATGTTAATCTTTGCTGTTGATTCCTCTTCTGTTTGTAAGTGCTTGTAGGTTGCTTTTTAAAGTCTGTGTGAATGACATTCCTGAGAAGTCAGTGAAAGATCTATAACTGCTTTATGTTATTATATAAATAAGATTATTTTTTTTCCAGGTTCCTCCGAGCAAAATAGACTATGAATACAGTGAACTGATACTGTACCAGAATCAAGTGATGAGGGAGGCAGATCTGTATCAGGAATCTTTGGAACATATAGAAACATACGATAAACAAATATGTGATAAACTTTTGGTGGAAGAAATTAAAGGTTAGTTGAATTGCTTTTTCTTTTTTTAAAAAATGGTCTCGATTAAAGATGAGAATAGAAGCTGTATTTGGGCTTCCCTGGTGGTTCATACAGTAAAGAATCTGCCTGCAGTGCAGGAGATGCAGATTTGATCCCTGGATCAGGAAGAATTTCCTGAAGAAGGAGATGACAACCTACTCAAGTATTCTCACAAGTATCCTACAACCTACTCAAAGATTCTGTGAAATCCCATGGACAGAGGAGCCTGGCAGTTGCAAAGATACAAGACTGACTTACTAACACTTTCATGTCCTAACACTTAAGTGAGACTATATATCAGGCAGTGTTCTAAACAGTTCTGTTATTAAACCATTATTAATTAATGTAATCCTCATAACAACCTTAGGATGTAGTTATAT
Source organism: Neotragus pygmaeus (assembly GCA_006410875.1). Taxonomy (NCBI): domain Eukaryota; kingdom Metazoa; phylum Chordata; class Mammalia; order Artiodactyla; family Bovidae; genus Neotragus; species Neotragus pygmaeus. Next base: position 17,999 of record SJYV01018885.1, on the reverse strand, counting down.
CCATTTTAGAGATTAGGAACTGAGGAACACAGAGTCACACAGCCAATTAGGCTGAGTAGTGCAGGATTTGAGTGCAGGGATTTTGATGCCAGATTCCATTTCTAAAGTAGTGGTTATACTGCCTTCATATTCATCTCCTCTCCCAGTTCTTACCTTCATATGTAGTAAAATGAGATGAGTAAATGTTGACACTGGGATCATCATGAAAGCAACATTGATTTATTTTCATTATGGGCCAGTTAAGAAGAAAGAATCCCGAGAAATAGTTTGCTAAAAGTGTTATTCAACAAAGTCAAATGTTTTCTTTTTTATATTTAACTTTGCTCATCAGTTACCCATTTCCTGAGGAATATTGTATAGACTGTCCATTTAAATTAAAAATTAGTTTAAAACTAAAATTTCATATAGTTGCAGGACTTCTAAAGCTTAATAAAAGTACTTGCCAAGATTTATTTAGTCTTTCACAGTAGTAATTGCTGAACTGGCTTAATTTCTTGGAATATTTTATCACTTCTAACATGGGTATTATTTATTGTCCCTTTTTATATTTGAAGAAACTAGGAGAGGTTAAGGACTTGCCTGAAGTTGCCTAGCCTTTTAGGAGTTAATTTCTAAACATACCTTACTGATTTCAGAGCTTTTACTTTGTTTGTTTGTTTTAATTTAAATAGACTTTATTGTTTAGAGCAGCTCTAGGTGCACTGCGACCCTGAGTGGAAGACACGAATGTCTCCCATGCGCCCTCTGTCCTCACACACGCAGACTCCTCCCTCCCCAGGCCTGTAGTCTGTATGTGGGTTCACTCTTGGTGTCGCACACCTTTCAGGGTTTAAAAAATGTGTAATGACATGTATCTGCCATTATCATATCATACAGGGTAGTTTCACTACCATAAAAATCCTGTGTTCTACCTGCTTGTTTCTCCTTGCCTCCAACCCTTGGCAGTCCGAAATCCTTTTCCTGTCTCCTTACTTGTACCTTTAACAGTATGTGTTAGAGATGGAATCATAGTACGTAGCCTTTTTGTATTGGCTTTTTTCACTCAGCAATATCCTTTTAAGGTTCCTTCCTGTCATTGTTTGAGTCCTTTTAACTGCTCTCCTCTACTCCTGTGGAGGAATCGGGGCGCAGTCACAGTTTTTATTTTGTTTTTGTTTTCCTTTTCTTTAAATTGAAGTATAGTTGACATACTATTTATAGTTTTAAGTAGTAGATGCTTATTTGTTTTCACTTTGTACCAAGTACTGTGCTGACCATTTTAAGTACATTGTTTCAATTGATGATCATAAAAATAGACTGATACAGTTGATATTTTGCTAGCAAGGAAATGTAAATTGAAAGTTTCATAAGTTACTCAGGATTCCAAAGCTAGAAAGTGGTAAAACTCGTAATTATACCTGTTAGTCTTTTTTTTAATTAGAGGATAATGACTTTGCAATATTGTGATGGCTTCTGTCGCACGTAAGCATGAACTGGTGACAGGTGTGCGTAGGTCCTCCCTCCTTGGACCACTCTTCCGCTCCTGTTAGTCTCGCTCTAGAGATTGAGTAATATGTGATACATGTGAATGGCAAAGTAGTAGGTATAAAACCACTATAATATGATGCTGATAGAAGCTGAAATAGTATATATGACTGAAGACATTTCAAAGGGTTGTTTGAAACAGATCCTTCAAGAAGTGGGAAAGCTTCGTGATAGAAAGTTGAGGTTTATTCCTTTTCAAGATTCTCCCCATTCTCTTGATGAGATTTGCTTTTATCTGAGAAGTCTAGATGCTCTTTCCCATTCCCACTTGCAATTTATATGGCGTAGTTAAAGGAACTGAGTGTTAGAGATGACTCACAGGTGAACTTGTTTTGTGTAGTTTCTTGCTCTGAAATGATATTTAGTGTTATCGTTTTGTGAGTTAAACTTCTCTGATTTTAGTGACCTGGAAAGGACACTAAAAGAATTAAATGGAGAACTGCTTAGCACAAAAATTGATTAGGAAAAGTACATTGAAAATCTTGCAGTAGGAAGGTAGAGATATTTCAGTGGAATTATTTACCAATCTGTAAATAGGGTGTCTTTAGTTATCTTAAAGGGTGCATAAAAATGTACAAAATAGCAAAAATTTTTACTAATTAATATCATCTTTATATTTGAGATGTGGGAGGGAGCCAAAAATGAATGTTAATAGAATATTTAAATGAAAGTTCATTTCTGAAGGCAAACTCTGAATTAATCTTTAGTTATTTAAACTACAATGGCAACAAACCCTGAAGGGAAGCACATAAAATTCTGTCTTTCATAAATATATACTATACTAATAATGGTTAGTGAAAGTCTCTGGGCTCAGAAAGGTATTTAATGTTTAAGTAAAATGAATGTGACATTTAAACTTAATTTTAGGGGAAATGCTGTTGAAATTGGGGCGATTAAAAGAAGCGAGTGAAGTATTCAAAAACTTGATTGATCGGAATGCAGAAAATTGGTGTTATTATGAAGGCTTGGAAAAAGCTCTGCAACTTAGTATGTAATGATTTTTCTCCTACCTTCTCTTAACTAGTGTTTGAAGTATAGTAAAAAGTAGTAAAATATAAAGTTATAGTCATATTTGAGGATGTATATTTTTAATATTAGCATTTATTTTTCCATTTAGGAAAGTTGCAGGTTAAACATGGGAGTGAAAATGAATTCAGATATTTAAAATATTTCAGTGATAAACACTTACAGATAATTTTAGGTTTATTCATCCCAATCGTCAGTTACCAATTTAGATGACTAGACTGGTGGGGAAGAAAATGGGCATTCCCTTTCTGGGAAATGTCATAATTATTAAATATTTTTAATTAGAGGACTGTTACTCTCAATCTCTTAAGCATAAGAATTGGGCCAAAGCAAGGTTGTTGAGAGTATGTTGTATACCACATCAGCATAAAAACTATCTTTTTACTTTTAAACTAGGCTAATTTGTGCCGAATATGAATACATATTCTGAAATTTGATAACCTTGACTTCTTTCAGAATCTAGAATATTATTGTAAACTTTCCCTAATATTTTCATAAGTATGTATTTTTAGGAGCAGTTAGTATTGCCAAAATTATATTTACTCATGGGTAAAGTAAGTATATGGCTGAAATAATTATGAAACTAGTATGGAATAATTATGAAACTCAAAGGTATTGAAATAGCACAATTTTTAAATTTAAAAAATGTGGTAAATATTTACAGTAGGAAGAAATTCGAGAAAAAATTTATTTTTTGTTATCCTAATTACCTGTATGCTTAAATCCAAGTTTCGTGTTTGTATTTAAAATGTAGTATCACAAATTATTTAAAAATTTCCTTACATAATTGTTTTTGAGAAAATAATGAAAATTAAAATATTGGTTAGATTAGTAATCTCTTTAAAAAAAAAAAGGGACAAAGTCATGTGTCGGAAGGTTGGAAGTGTGAGATAACTGATTTTTCTTTAAACTACCAGTTACTGACATATATTAATAACTGTTTCAGTAAAATGAATGTATTGTGTTCCATTTGTCAGGATCCATGCTCCCTATAAAATACGTTGATTATGAAACTAATTCCATTATTGTTCTTGGTTCCTTAGAACCTTTTCTCCCCCATGTAAGTTCTGGAGCTCCAACATGTGACTTCACAAAGGACATTTGAAGTGGGTTGGTTTGGATTTAACTACGTTTATAAGACTTGTTTTATCTGAGCTAGTGGGAAATTTGTTTTTGTACTCATAGCTTGTTTCATTTCCTAAGATTAGGCATAAATATGAAAACTGCTTTTTAAAATTTTGCGATAACCTTCTTGTAAGTTTTGGTATAAGGATCCTTAACATTTCATAAAGTTCCCAGATCATTAACAGAGTGTGAGAATAATTTTTCTCATATCCCACTTTCAAAAACTCAACCACTTTGGAGCTCCAAAACATATTATTGGAGGAAAGAAGGAGTCTAAATAAAACCAGACTTGACTTTTTAAAGTTCTGTGTTTATAATCTTGATACCGAACACTACATTTACTGTGGAGATACCTTAACTGCTGGCACCAAGGATTATTCTTAAAATAATTACGTATGTGTGGTCTGAATTAAAATCCACCTAGAACCTTATAGTTTAAAAATGAGTGTTTGCTTTTTCTTGAAATTTGCTGTAAATACTTACTGCTCATATTAAATAGTCTTTCTGTAGATTATGCAGGATACTATTTTAGAATAATAAACTAGACCTAGAACCTATTTTCAGATTGTTACTTTAGTTTACTTATAGATCTTGTATTTAGTACTATAAAATTAGGTTGGTCTTGAGAGGGAAGATAAAACTTTCTGTTAGAAATACATTTTATATCGTAATACTTGGTTGAAGTAATTGCCACTTTAAAAAGTCTATACTAATGGGGTCTTTTTCTTGGGTACCTGGACGGGGACATGAACTGATGGGATTCTTTATTATACAGTTTCATTGAAGATTTTAAGTGTCAAAGCGACCTTAGAAACTAAATTCTTATCTTTTAAGATATTGCAGTCATGATCCTAAAACTGTTGCTTCTTTAAGCTTATCTCTAGGTACTATAGACTTCTGTTGGATTTGTATGGGTTATATTAGGTTAGAGGATTTGTGTAAGATATGTTCTAAAGGAACATTTTCTTTTCCATGGATTGTGCACACAGGAATGTAAGAGGAATATGTTGCTTCTGTGAGTGTTGTGTGTATATGATTTGTGTTGGATATAGAATCTGTTGTGATGAGTTTTGAATTTCTCTGACTTTGAATATAAAATGATCATTTACTGATTATCTTATTTCACTGCCACAGAGTTTTTAATGTGATTTCTACAAAAATTGAATTTTTAATATTTATAATGAGATTTTAAATTTATAACATATTTTAAAAAATTTGTTAGTTTTTATCCTAGATAAAAGTTTAAAGTTTTTATCATAGATAAAAGTTTTGATGCTTTGAATCTCACACATATTTACTGATAATAGGCACTTTAGAAGAGAGACTTCAAATATATGAAGACATTAGTAAGCAGCACCCCAGAGCAATTTCACCTAGAAGATTACCTTTGAATCTTGTCCCAGGTAATAATAGGATTCTTTTGTAACACTAATAATAATTACTTGTTCAAATTACTCAATACCAATCACATTTTAAAAATTTGTTTCTGTAAGATAGTACACCAGTCTTAGGGGTGGGAGTCATCAGTTATCAATTTGTTATACACATGTTGTTAAGAGTATTTATGTTGGTTTAGCTTTATGTTGACTTTTAAGTGTCAGAAGTTATCTATATAAAATGGTCTTATATGACTTTAAAAACTAAACACCATATTTAGAAGGTAAATTAAATTCCATAGAACTGATGAAAAAATTATATGTGAGATATTGTGATTTAAGTGGTAAAAGTTTTGAAGTTCTAGATTTTCTTTTTTAGGACATAAATTCAGAGAGAGAGTTGTGAATTCTTTGTTCCTGCCACAGTGTTTAAGAATGTCATCAATCCTGAATTTAGCTTTTTATTATTTTTGTAGAGCCATGTATTTTGTATCCCTAGAAATAAAAACAAAAACCCCATTTTGTTCTTTATGTAATTTGGAGCACTGTGGTATATATTCTTAGAATTTGTTTATATTGAACAATAGTGTATTCATGACCTTGATCTAAATTGTAGTGTGTAGCTGAATTCACTTGCTATTGAGCTTATAAGAGGTAAAGAGTGTATTAGCTCTTAAAATAGTTAATGACTTCATTGATGTTTTATGTGCCTTTTTCTTTTTTGCTCCAGCTTGCTTTTAAAATTGTTGCTAACACAGCATAAATCAAAATTGCATTATTTACAATTTAACACAATACAACATACAGATCTCATTCAACACATCTGTATTCCAGAAAAAAATTTTTTTTTGAAATATTTCCCTCTAGAAGTTGTTATTAGATTATTTCCATCATTTTTTTGACCCCTTTTTTTTCCTAGTTTATTTTTTTATTTTAATTGTAGGCTAATTACTTTACAGTGTTGTGATTTTTGCCATATATTGACATGAGTCAGCCATGGGTACATGTGTGTCCCCCCGTCTTGAACCCACCTCCCTTCCCAGCCCATCCCTCTGGGTTGTCCCAGAGCACCAGCTTTGAGTGCCCTGCTTTATGCATTGAACTTGCCCTGGTCATCTGTTTTACTTGTGGTAATATACATGTTTCAGTGCTGTTCTCACAGATCACCCCACCCTCACCTTTTCCCACATAGTCCAAAAGTCTGTTCTTTACATCTGTGTCTCTTTTGCTGTCTTGCATATAGTGACCCGTTATGTTTTTAAAAAAACCAAAACTAGCCATCACAAATTTAATGTTCTTTGTTAATGCAGGCTGTATACATCTGATTTGTCTACACAATTCTTCAAAGGTGCCAATAAAATAGAAATCCATCCAATTCTCCTTGCCTCATTTAAAAACATGTAAATCTAAGTTTTAAGTACAAGGAGAGGGTTCCTTTCTTACCTCTGTATATAGAGCTGAGTACATATCATATAATAGATGCTCGTATGACTGGTTGACTAATACTTGGTTACCAATTTTAATAGAAATACCAACACTGTGCAGGATTTGAGGACCTGAGAGTTTTAGAAGGTATCATATGCCTTTTTCTGAAAGTCATCTTTTTTTTTAGTTGCAAGTACTTTAGATAATGAATTATTTATTGAGACTTCTGGCATGTCTTTTTATACAAGTCAGACCTTAGAAAGCTAATGTGACTTTAAAATCTCTATCCTAGGCATGGGTGAGGAGGGAAAGTGTTTTCTTTTTTGTGTATGATTCTTTTTCTTTTTAAAAAACATTTATTTTTAACTTTTTTACATTAGGGAATGTATTTTCTTATGCATTTTCTCATTTACAATGGAAATGTTTGTTTAAGTAATTGTGTTGTTTTCCTTTTATCAAAAGATTAATGGAAATTAAGAGCTTTTTAGTAGACTGACTTTAAAAATATATGCAATACGTCTTAGAAATGTATTGGATTAGACAGTAGATACAGGTTTATTTAAAAATAAATAGTGCCTCTCAGTTACATAAATGGTGAATAGTATTTCTCTAATTCTCTGTTTTGTTTTGACTTTGTGAACTAGGCGAATTTCCTAATGTTTTCAAGGGAACATTAAGTCCAAGTGGATATTAATAGGCTTGGTGGGGAGGGTGCTGATGCACTGAGATATTTTTCAGTCAGGTGAATTTGGGAAACTTGGTTAAATGTAGTAGTCAGGTTTCTGCAGGATTTCCTGGAACTTTCAGTAGAAACATTGTGAGTTTCCAAGGTGGAATGTACTGAGCTCCGAGGAGCATTTCCCTAGTAAAAGTGTTTTCTGGAAAATGCTTGGACTCACATTTCTGTATCTTCTTTAAAAAAATAAAAACCAACAAAAAATAGAAAAGCAACTTGTCGAAATGTAGCTCACATACCATAAAATTCACTTTTTAAAGTGTGCAGCTCAGTGCTTTTGTGTGCCCAGGGAGTTGCACACCCATCATTACTCTCTGGTTTCAGGAAATTGTCATCACTCCAAAAAGATAACTCATGCCCGTTAGCAATCACTCCCAGCTCTCACCCCTGCACCAGGCAGCCACGGTCTGACTTTCTGTGCCTGTCGACTTGCCTGTTTCAGACATTTTGTGTAATTGGAATCATACCATGGGCGGCCTTGTGTGTACAAGGTAGGAAATAGATTTTTACTGAAAGATAGCCTGGAGCCAGCTTTGACTGTAAAGTGTGATCCAGGTTAAAGTGGAATGATTCTGGACCCTCTAGGATGTTCTGTGTTTGAAATGCTAAAGGGGTCTTTTTACAAGCAAGGCCTCATTTGAGGGGTCTTGAGGGCTTGGGCTTCAGGGTCAGCAACCATCACGTGAGGTTCTAACATAAACGTGTGTTTACAAAACTCTGGGGACCATACATAAAATTATGCAGCTACTTAAGTGAACCTGTGCAACAAGTGAATGTTTCATGAAGTTTTTTTGCCTGCTTAGAAATATTTTTATGTGTCATAAGAAAGGTATCTCAGCATCACCAAAGGCAGTAAGATGTTTTCCTATAAATGTGATGGAACTTGAAGATGCAAGTTTTGAAAAAGGCTTTCTGGTTTTTAAGTGAAAAGATTTATTACCAACAGATTAGTGAACACAGCCAAAGTCCTGGGGAGATTCTCCAACAGCCTGGAATAGTAAGTGCTATGAAGACAGAGCTTTTCAAAATACCTAGTTTAATTCATCATGATGTATTAGTCTTCACTGGCCAAGGAGGGAGAAAGAGGGAAGGAGATAATCCAGAGTGTTAAACAGAGAATGCTAATCACATTTTGCTCCTATTTTATTTTTGTTTCATTGGATTATTTTTGTTTTTTATTGAGATACAATTAACATATCCTATGTTTAAGGTATATGATGTATTAATATACATTTATATATTCCAATATTACCACTGTAGTGTTTGCTGATACCTCCGTTAGGTCACATGATTACCATTTCTGTTTTGTAGTGAGAACATGCACTGTTATTTAGAATAAATTTCCAGGTTGTCAGATACTGTCTGATCTTGCTTTTGTTCACTATTTTAGTGGTGGTTTTGGGGAATATCAGTTTTTATCTGAATCTGCTACATCTAGTGAAGAATTAGCATAGTGTCTCTGAAGATAGAAAACTTGTTTTACAAGCTGCAGTTGTAAATAGGCACATAATGATTGATAGTTTCCCCCCCGCCCCCACTAAAGGAAAGCCTATGGGAGTCCTAATAATTAGGAAGAAGGGAGGTTATTTTTGTGAATAAGTTTGTGAATAAGTTTTTCTTAATATACAAAAATACATTTATGAGATGGGTAAATAGTAATTTTGGGATATAGTGTGTGATTGGGCAGTTGAGTAGCTGTGTAGACTTCTGGTTTAGACACTGTGTTCATATAGTTCCCAATGAAAGGGTCAAAATGGGCTTCAACTGAAAGGCCCTCTGCATGTCTCTGTCTTCTGGCCACCAAGGTTGCTTCCTCAGAGACAGCCATTATATGACTAGTAGATGGTGAACTCGTCCAGAAATAAATTGTGCATATGCAAGCAAAAGCATGTGTGTGAGGCTTTATGTGTAACTTTCCTTTTTCCTCTCCCTTTTGTACAAAAGGAGCATAGGTTGTTCTGTACCTGGTTTTTCTTTTCACTGAACTCTGTCTGGAGTTCAGTCCTGTATCAGTACAGAAGACCTTTTGCACAGTTGAAATAACAACTTAATGGGAGAAGAGGCTGTCAGTGTAGTGGTGGGTACTTGAGAACGGAGTGCATTGTTTTTTAAATGAGATCTTGCTAGTATGATCTGAATAGGTTGAGTTTGGAAGAGTTTTTAGAGTAGCCTCTGACATGAAGATAAAATGCCTATTGTCTCAGTGGATGATAGCACGTGTGGAAAACACTTGTGACTTTAGAAATACAACAGCTGTTAAATGTCAATGCGTGGGATGATAGACAGCATTTATTGAGGGGTTATTGTGTTCTTACACTATACTTTTCATCTCATGTGAGCCTTGAAAGAGTACTCTTGAGGCTGGTGGTGGTATCCTCATCTTTGAGTGGATAATGTCACACAGGAAGTAAGCAACAGGGTCTCTGACCACCTAGCACAATATTGTTAACCTTTGTATTACATCATGAGCAAGTGCTGGAAAGATTTGATTTCTAAAACTGGTTTTTATTTTTGAGGAAATAATCATGTATATCCAACCCAAAGTGATATTTTCTGTGGTTTTAGCATATTTTGTATATAATCTTTTGAAAATCACAGGTTATCAGTTCAGTTCAATCGCTCAATTGTGTCTGACTCTTTGTGACCCCATGGACTGCAGCACGCCAGGCTTTGCTGTCCATCACCAACTCTTGAAGTTTGCTCAGACTCATGTCCAGTGAGTCGGTGATGCCATCCAACCATCTCATCCTCTGTCGTCCCTCTCTCCTCCCGCCTTCAATCTTGCCAGCATCAGGGTCTTTTCCAAGGAGTCAGTTCTTCGCATCAGGTGGCCAAAGTATTAAGTGTCAGCTTCAGCCTCAATCCTTCCAAGGAATATTCAGGACTGATTTCAGCTTCAATATCAGCCTTCCAATGAATATTCAGGACTGATCTCCTTTAGGATGAACCGGTTGGATCTCCTTGCAGTCCAAGGGACTCGCAAGAGTCTTCTCCAGCACCACAGTTCGAAAGCACCAATTCTTCAGCACTCAGCTTTCTATATAGTCTAGCTCTCACATCCATACATGACTACTGGAAAAATCATAGTTTTGACTGGATAGACCTTTGTTGGCAAAATAATGTCTCTGCTTTTTAATACGCTGTCTAGGTTGGTCATAGCTTTTCTTCCAAGGAGCAAGCGTCATGGCTACAGTCACCGTCTGAAGTGATTTTGGAGCCCCCAAAATAAAGGCTGTCACTGTTTCCCTTGTTTTCTCATCTATTTGCCATCAAGTGATAGGACTGGATGCCATGATCTTCGTTCTGAATGTTGAGTTTTAAGCCAGCTTTTTCACTCTCCTCTTTCACTTTCATCAAGAGGCTTTTTAGCTCCTCTTCACTTTCTCCCATAAGAGTGGTGTCATCTGCATATCTGAGGTTATTGATATTTCTCCCGGCAGTCTTGATGTTTCATCCAGCCCAGCATTTCAAGGTTATCAAGACTGCACGGGGTTATGAAGATTGCACAAAATTTTACTCTGGGTTAAATATATATCATTACTTCCTTGAAAATCAGAAATAGTTTCAGAGATAAAATCTTTCCAGCACTTCCTCTGTTACAAAGATTAGAGATCATCTGTCAGCCTTTATAAGTAACAAATCTTGAACCTGTTTTTATGTTAGATAAATTTTTAATCCAATAAAATTTGAATTTCTCCTAATTTTTATGACATTTGCAATATGTTGAGTATGCATGTTTTGTTCAATCGTCAGTCAGAGCAGATAAAAATTGTTGAGTATTTTGGTAAAATGTCATGATTTCATAAAGAAACACTGGGAAAGTTCATTTCAGTAGTCTTATATCAGCTTAAACCATTCATGACCTATGTCTTTTTTCTTTTGTATGGCCAGATCCTCTTATATTGTTAACTCTTATGCTCTTATATTGTTAACTCTTACTGTCAACAAGTTACAGCCTTCATATTTAAAATTAATTTTGTTTTTCAGTTTTTTTCTGCTTTTAAAAAGTGATACTGAAACATTTGGTAAGGGTTTAGCAATAATAGGGGATGTATTTACTTAATGTTACAAATGGGGTATTTATTTAATTCTAATGTTAGCATGCCCCAGGATGCTGATGTCTTATGTTTGTTATTTTACTTATTGTCCATCTCGCCCACTAGAATGTTAATAAGTTCTATGAGGGCAGAATTTTAAAAAATTCTTTGTTTTAATCACAGCTATATCTTGGATACATGAAACAGTGCCTGGCACATAGTAGGTGCTTGATAGATGATTGTGGGACGAATGATGAAGTAAATCACTAGTTGATCTGCAAGACATTTGTAAATATGTTAGCGGTTAAGAAGGTATTTTGACTGCCACTTGCATACGGTGCTGGTCCCAGTAGAACCCTTTTCTAAAGTTTGCAGAGTGCCTTCTGAGATGCCAGATAGTAGGGTTGAGCCTGTGCTGGTCAATGAGATTAGGAAAGGTAGATGAGATAGTAGGTTACTCTTCCTCAAATCTGCCTAGTCACTTTGCTTGCCATTCTTTTGAAGTGTTACTTGAAGATATTTTGAACCTATATCTAAGGAAAATAAATGTGCCGACTGAGATATTTGGTGTTACACTCTTTGGCAGTAACAAACAAGTAATGCTAACGTTTTGGGTTTAAACGTAATAGGGGAATTGTTGCTGAAGAAGTTTTATTTTTATTTATAAAATAACTTTAAGAGCTGTTTCCATCAATTGAAGTTTAACAAAGTACACTTTTATTCCTAGGTGAGAAATTTAGAGAACTAATGGATAAGTTCCTGAGGGTTAACTTCAGTAAAGGCTGCCCGCCCTTGTTTACTACTTTGAAATCTCTATATTATAATACAGAAAAGGTAAAATTTGGTTTTTATTCAGTTTTGGTGTAGTCTTTTTACTCACTTTATTATTATAGAAAGACATTTTCTCTATTCAAGTAATGGTGTGCACCTTAGCTTAATAATAGATGAACTGAAATTATATGCATGTACTATAAGTAGTGTCAAAGAAAATGTCATTCTGAAATTTACTAAGGGGCTTATAAGAACGCTAAAAGGTTATTGTTTTTAATGGGTTTACTTTTCTAGTGGAATTTTACTAATAAATTTGACATTATTGTCACCAGAGGTCTATATTTAACTATTTCACGATTAGTTATCTATTACTTTATAGTGTGGTTGTGGATTTTTAAATTCGTTATGCTTGCTTTTGAAATTAGAGCATGGGTAATTGTTAGTGGAACAATAAAATGTAGGCACTATTTTAACTAACAGGCTATGTTTTAATAAAAGATAGGTTTAGCTGGTTTTCCCATGAAGAGTCATCTTTCTGCTTTTTAAAATTAGGAAATAGATGTGGTTTTATATTAGAAAGATAATTAGAAAATTAGAAGTTAATAGAAAACAAGTTATACTTCTATTTCCAACTGTTGCTTCTTATTAAGATCTAAAAATCTTGTGTGAACAGTTTTTGAAAATTGAATGGATAAGGAAGAGACTTTATTAGAAGCACTAAAATATTTTTAGTTAAACTTCATCACTTTATTTAGCTTTGACCCGTAATTATTTGTAAATTAGCATAATTATAAATAATAAGTTATTCAAAAAGATCAGTGGTAGGTATACCAATTGACCCTTTCTTTCTTTGGCAGCAGGTTCATAAACTAAAAGGGCCAACTCATAATATCTAGAGGGGAGTGGCTGAGGCTGGCTTACAGAACTTCTGCACCTTCTTCCTGCCACTGTGCACCCATTCTCCTTGTCAGCTGGTCATATCGCCACTTCTAGAAAGATACCTGTAGTGCCTGATCAGTAAGAAAGTGTCATTTGTATAAAAAAAAAAAAACACCAGAAAACCTTGTAGTTCTTTTAATGTCTGTAGTATACTTTATTTGATTGCCATGGTACTGCTGTCGATTTTTCTGTCTTATTTTTTTGAGTGATTGATTTGTATGAAAACATGGAGCAGTGCCTAGCAGTGGTTTCTGTAGGTTATTTAAATTAGCATTTGCCGAAGTGCTGCTTTTACTCATTTTGACAAGGCTGACAAAGAAGAAAGAGAGGAAATGCTGGCAGTGTTAATGATAAAGAGCATGTATGTAACTATCTTACAGCAAGTACTGAATACATCAGTCCTTTCAGAATCTGTTCCTCTTAAAGCTGTCAGTGAGCTTTCTCTGGCTTTTTCAGTTTTCATAAGAGGCATGGACTTAAAAAATCCCTTCAGTACTGATCCAAAATTAACCATCATAAAGGTGTTAAGCATTTGTTGATATTTTATAAATCTTAGAAATTGCATTTTTAAAGAAGGCATTGAGGATGCATTGACCTATATAGAAACCTGTGACATATCTTTAGTGTTAATTTTTAAGCACACAGCAGGAATGTTTACCATATGTTTTTGATGTTTGAATTACAATGCAGAAATTTGAATTTAAGTTGTCAGAACTTAGTATATTTTTTAAAAAGTGTACAAGTATGGGAAATCCTTCTAAAATCATTTTGGCTGCATATATTTGTGATTACTCTAAAGGGCATTTTAAAAATTTGCATATTTCTAATCAGCAGTGAGTCCTGATTTTTAGCAAGGGCTGCATTTTTTAATTTAATAAACTCTGCTCCCAGGCATGTGGGATCTTCCCAGATCAGGGATCAAATCTGTGTCCCCTGCATTGGCAGGTGGATTCTTTACCTCTGAGCCACCAGGGAAGCCCCTCCAGGGATGCACTTTTAACTCTTAAAGGATTTCAAAGAGGTTACGGATGATGAACAATTACAGTTGTTTTAATTTGTAAAATTCCAAGACTAAAAAAAAATCCCCGACAGGTACCATGGAAATAAAAGATTAGCTTTTGAAGTTAGCTTAGGATATAATACAGTTGTAGAAAAGTGTTTTAAAAATGTCTCCATTTTAAACTGTGAATGCACAGTTTAAGAGCAATTTTCATGTAATTCCTTTCCAAATTTTTTTCCCTGTGAATTTATTTGTGATGTATATATGTAGCTCTAGTAATTTTGACCATAAAAATTTTGTTTTCCCACCTAGCAATTTCACAGGCACTTCATGTTTTATTGTGTAGTCTTTGATATCTTCTTTTTCATAACAGCATAGTCTTTTATCAAAATCATACCTCTAGTTATTGAACTTTGCTGTTAAAAAAAAGTCTTTATACACGTAGTTTTTACTTAGGATTTTCCCCCCCATAAATTCTCAGAATGGGTAAAAGGTATGAACATTCTGTTATTCTTAGTAAACACTGATATGTTGATTTCCATAAAGCTATAAACATCAGTTTGTATTGCCAGTGGCAAAGGTGTGTGAAAAGTTCACTATTTCCTCACCAGCATTAGGCAGTGTTAAATATTTTCTTGTGTTTGCTTTTCTCAGGAGATTTTTTTCTTTTAAATATAGAGAAGCTAAAATTTGATGTAACCAGATTTGTTGATCTTTATTTCTATTGTAGAACTTCATCTGTTGTTTTAAAAACAGTTTGGAAAGTCCTCTTGGTCTCGAGCACGGCCTCACAAGGTGGGACGGGGAGGGAATTAGGCCACCAGGGGACATTTTACGGCGTCTGGAGACGTGGTTGTCACTGTGGTGGCGGTATGCTGCTTGATACTTCTGCAGTTCAGAGGACAGCCCCTTACAAGAAAGAACTGCGTTATCAGCAGTTGGGCCAGATAACCCTTTGGTATTAGGGGCTGTCCTGTGTATTATAGGGTATTTAGCAGTGTTCTTGGAGAAGGCAATGGCACCCCACTCCAGTACTCTTGCCTGGAGAATCCCAGGGACGGCGGAGCCTGATGGGCTGCCGTCTATGGGGTCACACAGAGTCGGACACGACTGAAGTGACTTAGCAGCAGCAGCAGCAGTGTCCTTGGCCTCTGCCTCTCGAATGTTAGTAGCTTACCCCCCCTGTTAATAGCTTTATTGAGACACAGCTCTCATGCCATAAAATTGACATATTTGAAGCTTACAGATTCACTGATTTTTAGTATATTCAGAGTTTTCTAACCATCAACATGATAATTTTAGAAACCTCCCATTCATATTTGCCCACTCTCACTCTCCTAATCAGGCAACCACTAGTTTACTTTCTGTTGCATTTGCCTATTCTGAATATTTCATAAAACAGAATCAAACCACAGGTGTTTTTTTCTCTCTCTAGTGTCTTAGCATAAATATTTTCATCCATGTGGTAATATGAGCACTTCTCTTGTCTAAATAATGTCCCATTGTATGGCTGTAGAGCATTTTATCTATCAGTTGATGGACATTTTGGTTGTTTGTATCTTTTGGTTAGTACTCATATTGCTATGAACATTTGTGTAAAGTTTTTTGCACGTACATGTTTTCATTTCCCTTGGGTGTATATACTCCAGGAGTGGAATTGCTAGGTCAAATGCTAACTCCATATTTAAACTTTTTAAAAGCTGTCAGGCTCTTTGCCAATATGCCGCTACCATTTTACATTCTCACAAGCAGTTTATTAGGATTCTGATTTCTATACATCCTCACCAACAATCCACTTGTTATTGTATGATATTTGATTGTAACCTACATCCTAGTGGGTGTGAAGTGGTATCTCCTTGTGGTTTTGGTTTACATTTCCCTGATGACTGATGATTTTAAGTATTTTTTCAAGTGCTAGTTGGCCATTTGTATATCTTCCTTGGAGAAATGTCTATTCAGGTTCTTTGCCCAGTTTTTAATTGGGTTATTTTTTTATTAAGTTTTTAAATATATCCTAGAAACAGGTTTCTTATCTGACATATGATATTTGAAATAATAAATATAAACATTTGAAAATATTTTCTACTCTTCTGTGGATTGTCTTTTTCCTTTCTTGAAAGTGTCTTGATAAACCCCATTTTCTCTTTTTTCCCTTGTGTTGCTTGTGCTCTTGTGTTCTATATTAAGAAACCATGTCCAAATTTGAGGTCGTGAAGATCTATACATGTTTACTCCTGAGTTTGTACCTTTGATTCTTATGTTAAAGTCTGATTCATTCTGTGTTCATTTTTGTATCTGATGTGAGCTGGGAGTCCAGCCTCATTCTTTTGCTTTGTCTCTCCAGTTTCCTACCACCATTTATTTTTTTTTCCCTTGAAAGGCTAGATAGCCTTGTTGAAAATAAATAGACCATGGATGTGAGGGCTCGTTTCTGGGCTCTCTGTGTGTCCACCCTTAGGCTGCATTACACTTTCTTGTTTACTGTAGCTTTCGGGTAGTTTTTTAAATTAGGAACTGTGAATATTCCTTGTTTGTTCTTTTTTAAAAATCTTCTTTTGGCCACTAAGGATTTATTTTCAGGTGAATTTTAGGATCAGTTTTTCAACTTCTGCAAAGAGGCCAGCTGGGATTTTATAGGGATTGCTTTGAATCTGTAGATCACTTTGGGAATTTCCATTATGGGAATTCCCATTTTCATCTTTACACCAGTGTTTCAGTCTATGAACATTGGTAGTCTTTCCATTTATTTAGAGTGTCCTTTCTTTGAACAGTGTTTTGTAGTTTTCAGTATTCCTCTTATACATCTTTCCTTAATTCATTCCTAAGTATTTTACTTTTTTATGCTATGCTAGATAGAATTATTTTCTCTTCATAAGTTTCAGATGTACATGTTGAAACTTACATAGAGCCAGTTATAATTTGACATCTGTGTACATTGTAATTTGTTCACCACTACAAGCCTAGTTACCATCCATCACCATACAGTTGAGCCCCTTCACCCATTTCACACTCATCCCCAACTCCCTTTCCCTCACTAGTCTGTTATCTTTATCTATCAGTTTTTGTTTTATTTTGTTCTTTTTTTTTTTAAGAGTCTGTGTATGAGTGAAATCATGTGACATTCATCTCTCTCTGACTTATTTCACTTAGCATAACACTGTCGAGGTCCATCCATGTTGTGGCAGATGGTGAGATGTCATTCTTTTTTATGGCTGAGGAGAGTCATAGTCCATGTATTGCACCACATCTTTATCCATTTATCCATTGATGGACATCTAAGGTGTTTCCATATTTTGGTTATTGTAAATAATCCTGCAGTGAACACAGGGGTGCATCTGCCTCTTTGGATTAATGTTCTTGTGTTCTTTGGATTGAGATTATTTTCTTAAGTTAATTTTTCAGGTTTTTTTTTTTCTTGCTAGTAAGTAGATTTTTTTATATTGTTATATTCTGCAGCCTTGATAAATCTGTTTACTAGTTGTTAACAGTTGGTATAATGAATTCCTGTCATGTGCAAATAGAAAGTTTTATTTCTTCCTTTACAATTAGTATCCCTTTTATTTATTTTTTTGGACTACTTGCCCTGCCTAGAACCCCCAATATATGTTGAATAGAAATGATAAGAATTGATGATTTTTGTCTTGTTCTTGGTCTAAATGGGAATACGTCTAGTCTTTCTCCATTAAATATTGTTTAAACTATGGATATGTTTGTATATGCCATTTATGATGTTGAGGAAGTTCCTTCCTACTTTGGGTTTGTTGAACATTTTTGTTTGAAAGGGTGTTAAATTTTATCAAATTCTTTTTCTTTGTTTATTGAGATGATCATGTGTTTATTTTTTATTCTATTGATAATTATGTCATACAGTAATTGATTTTCAGGTGTTAAACAACTTTGCATTAGTGGGATAAAATCCATTTGGTCATGATGTGTAATTCTTTTTATGTGTTGCTAGGTTCAATTTGAAAGTGAAAGTTGCTCAGTCGTGTCCAACTCTTTGTGACTCTATGGAATCTGTAGAATTCTCCAGGCTGGAA
>SJYV01018878.1:0-11174 GCA_006410875.1 Neotragus pygmaeus | reverse complement strand
GCTTTGGCATAGTCAATAAAGCAGAAGTAGATGTTTTTTCTGGAACTCTGTTGCTTTTTCGATGATCCATAAGTCTTGCATTCACAGCAGGCAGTCACCCACAGCCAGGGAGGTGTCCAGGCATGTCAGATATGATGTTCTTTTCTACTTTTTCTCTGAAGCCCAAACAAGACTATTTATTAATTTCCCTCACACACACACATCCCAACCTGGAGGACCCATCATTTTGTGGCATATCTTTTTGACCTTTTAGCCAGTTCATGAGGATCTCATGGCATGTATACTGGAGTGGTTTGCCATTCCCTCCCTGACTTGATCATGTTTTGTCAGAACTCTCTGCTATGACCCATCCATCTTGGGTGGCCCTGCATGGCATCACTCATAGTTTCCTTGAGTTACAGAAGCCCCTTCGCCTCAACAAGGTAGTGATCCATGAAGAGGAATACAGCATCAGAAGAAGAGATGGCTGTATGGCATCACCAATGTAACAGACATGAACTTGGGCAAATTGCAGTAGATGATGAGGGAAAGGGAGTTCTGTCATGCTGCAGTCCACCAGGTTGCAAAGAGTCAGATATGACTGGGTGACTGAACAACAACACACCCACCCTACAATGATAACTATGTAAAATGAAGGACATATTTATTAACTTGAGTGTGGTGGTTATCACAATGTATATGTATGAATTGTATATGCTAAACACATACAATTTTTATTTGTCAGCTATAACTAAGCTTGAAAAAAAAAAGAAAGATACATTAATACTTTCCCAGATAAACAAAAGCTGAGGTTATACATCTCCGTACAAGGAGTTCCTTCAAATAGGAACAAAAAGAAACTGGATAGCAACATGAAACATATGAAATTATAAGGTAATCTGGTAAAGATAAATATCTAGACAGGTGAATAATCCTGAAGTATTGTAATGTTGATAGTGAAATCACTCTTTATTCTGTATACAATTTAAAAGATAAAAGCACAAAAGTAACCATAAATTATGTTAATGCTATACAATATAAATAGATGTAACTTATAAAATCAGTAAATAAAGCAGGGGGCAGAGACGTAAAAGGGAATAAAGTTTTCATGCCATTGAAGTTAAGTTGCTATCAACTTAAAATAGATTGTTTAAGATATGGCAAAGCCAATAGAGTATTGTAAAGTAAAATAAAGTAAAAAAAATAATTAAAAAATAATAAATTAACTGGATACAAAAAAGGAGATATTCTATGTAATTGTCGCAGTAAACACAAAGAAAATACTTACAGAACATACAGCAAAGGAAATGGGAAAAGAATGAAAGCATTTTAAAAAAATCAATGAATAGGGGAAAAAAATTCAGAAAGAGAGGAAAATTAAGAACAAAAAAATTACAGAAATAAAACAGAAACAAAATGGGATTAATGTAAATGGATAGACTCCCCCTCAATCAAAAGACATAGAGACACAGATTAACTAAATTGATTAAAAACAGACCAAAAACAAAAGCCTAAAACAAAAATCCTGCTCCAACTATATGCTGTCTAATAAAAAGATTCACTTTAGATTCAAGAGCACACATAGGCTGAGAGTGATAGAATGGATAAAGATACATCATGCAAATGATGTCCAGAAGATGAGGGATGGCTATATTACATCAGGTGAAATAGACTTTAACTTGAAAGCCATCACAAGAGGAAGAAAAGATCAATTCACAGGAGTCATCTGTCTTGTAATCTGTGATAGGATTTCTTTCTTTTTTAAAAGACTGAATAAAATTACATTGTACATACACATTTTGTTCATCCATTCACCTATGGATAAATATCTGGCTGGCTTCTACTCCCTCTTGACTATTGTGAGCAATGCTGTAATGAACGAGTGGACCAATATCTCTTAGAGACCTTTTTGATTATTTTGGATATATATCTAGAAATGGAATTGCTGGATCATGAGGTGATTTTGTCTTATGATTTTGGGAAATATCTGTACTGTTTTCAAAGTGACTATAAAAGTTTACATTCCCAGTTGAAATACATATGACTTCTAATTTTCCCACCTCTCCTCAACATTTGCCATTTTGTTTATTTTTGGTAATAGCCATGTTCCCGATGGATGTGAAGTAATACCTCACTGAAGTTTGAACTTGTTTTATCTAATAAAGAGTAATGCTTGGAATCATTTTACATACTTTTTAGAGAATTTTACATATTCTTTAAGGAAATTCTCTCTATTCAAGCCTTTTGCCCATTATTTAATCAATTTATTTGGCTTTTGGTTGCTGAGTTGTAGGAATTATTGATATATTCTAGATATCATCTCATCAGAAAAATGATTTTTGAAATTTTTTTTCATACTGTAGCTTGCCTTTTCCTTTCTAATTTGTTGACTGTTTTCTGTGATTCACAGAAGCTTATGTGGCCCCCCCCTTTTTTTTTTTGCCTGTGCTTTATGTTTTATATTCAAGAAATTGTTTTGAAAACCAATGTCCCATAGATGTTTACCTATATTTTCTTCTATAACTTTTATAGTTGTAGGCTTTTAACTAATGTTAATTTTTCTCTGGTGTAAGGTAAGATTTCAGCTTCCTTCTTGTGCATGTTGAAAATCCAGCTGCCTAGAAGGAGTTTTGTGAGACGAAAAGTTTTAGGGATTTGTTGTATAACAATGTGAATATAGTTAATACCACTAGACTGTACTGAAACTGTACAACTGAAAAATGGATAAGATGATAAATTTTATGTGACGTGTTTTTCATCACAATTTGTTTTAAAAAATTTAATATAGTTTTTGCTACAATGTTTACTATTCACTTTGGGCCTTCCTGGTGGCTCAGATGATAAAAAATCCTCCCTGCAATGCAGGAGACCCAGGTTTGATCCCTGGGTTGGGAACATCCTCTGGAGCAGGAAATGGCAGTCTACTTCAGTATTCTTGCCTGAAGAATTCCATGAACAGAGGAGTCTGGAAAGCCCCAGACCATGGGCTTGCAAAGAGTCGGACATGACTGAGTAACTAACACTTTCACTTTTGCTTCCATGAAGTTACATAATTTGCAGAATGATGTACCCTACACTGCTAATTCTATAAAACACATAGGGGTCCTTTTCAGAGGATCTATGAGATTAAAATTATTTTTGAGTATACTAAGATGTGATTTGCCTTTTATATTTTTTATTATGTTTCAGGTACACAATGAAGGCCACATAATGAATCCACAATTATTTGGAAGAATATATTCATTTTTCTCAACTACATATTTATACAAAACCAGAATTTCTTCATACACTTTCACCAAACAATATATTTTATTACAATGGATGCAAAGTTGATATGAGATTTTAACATCTCTTATTAAGCTAGACATTACAAAAATGTCTACAAAAATGTAAAACAATGTTATTTTACTTTAATAGAACTTGGGAGAAAATTGCTTTTATTTTTCAAAATAAATGAATACTTATTTTGCATTAAAAACACATTGCTTATATCGCCATGTGTGGTATTTATTATTGTCATCTAAAATGAATTAATGTTATAAACACTGTGACTATACTTAACAATAGTAAACTGCACATTCAAAAGTGGTTAAGACTGTAAATTTTATTTTGTGTATTTTACTACAAAAATACATTTAAAAAGAGCTAATAAATATTTTAAAGTGAGTCAGTTTAAATTTCTAGTAGCGTTATTATTGTTCAGACCCTAAATTGTGTCCAACTCTTTGTGACACTATGGACTATAGCATGCCAGGCTCCTCTTTCCTACAATATTACCTACAGAGTTTGCTCAAATGCACGTCCATTGAGCCAGTGATGCTATCTAACCATCTGATCCTCTGCTACCCCCTTCTCTTTTGCCTTCAATCTTTTTCAGCCCCAGGATATTTCCCAGTGGGTCGGTTCTTTGCATCAGATGGCCAAAGTATTGGAGCTTCAGCTTCAAACAGTCCTTCCAATGAATATTCAGGGTGATTTCCTTTAGGATTGACTGGTTTGATGTCCTTGCAGTCCAAGAGATTCTCAAGAGTCTTCCCCAGCACCAAATTCAAAAGCATCAATTTTCAGCGCTCAGTCTTCTTTATGGTCCAACTCTCACAGCCTTACATGGCTACTGGAAAAACCATGGCTTTGATTATGTAGACTTTTGTCAGCAAAGTAATGTCTCTGCTTATTAAAAAATACTGTTTAGGTTTGTCATAGCTTTCCTTCCAAGGAGCAAACATCTTTTCATTTCATGATTACAGTCACCATCCACAGTAATTTTGGATCCCAAGAAAAGAATATCTGTCGCTGCTTCCACTTTTCCCTCAATTATTTGCTATGACATGATGGAACCAGATGCCATGATCTTAGCTTTTGGAACTTTGAGTTTTAAGCCAGCTTCTTTACTCTTCTCTTTCATCTTCATCAAGTGGATTTTTAGTTCCTTTTCACTTTCTGCTGTTAGAGTGGTATCATCTGCATGCCTGAGGTTGTTGATATTTCTCTGGGAAATCTGGATTCCAGTTTGTGATTCATCCAGCTTGGCAGTTTGCATGACATACTCAGCATATAAGCAGGATGACAATATATAGCCTTTGTACTCCTTTCCCAATTTTGAACAAGTTTCATTTCTGCTTCTAACTGCTTCTTCTTGATCTG
The DNA here is from genome assembly GCA_006410875.1 of Neotragus pygmaeus. Lineage (NCBI taxonomy): Eukaryota > Metazoa > Chordata > Mammalia > Artiodactyla > Bovidae > Neotragus > Neotragus pygmaeus. The sequence goes on along the minus strand of SJYV01018878.1, from coordinate 6,551 downwards.
CATACAGGTTTCTCAGAAGGCATGTAAGGTGGTCTGGTATTCCCATCTTTTTAAGAATTTTCCACAGTTTGTTGTGATCTACACAGTCAAAGGCTTTAGTGTAGTCAATGAAGCAGAAGCAGATGCTTTTCTGGAACCCCCTTGCTTTCTCCATGATCCAAAAAATGTTGCCAATTTAATCTTTTGTTTCTCTGTCTCTTTGAAATATGTGTATTTAGTAGCAAAAACATCAATAATAGATTTAATCCACATAAAACGGAACACTCTTTGAAGCCCTCAGTAAGTTTTGAGTGGGAATGTGTCTAGAAATCACAATGTCTGAGAAATGCTATTCTCAACTCCTGTGCTGTGCTGGCCTATTATTAAATTAGAATTAAATCTATTGCAAAACATGAAAGAGGCGTAATCCATTCAAAAATTTAAAAATAGTTGTCTTGAAACAAGTGAAAATTGATTTTTTAAAAACTGATCAGTTCAGCTTTGTAAACAAAAGATGCAGTAGCTGTGATAGCAGCAGCAACAATAGCTGGGATGTTCAGCACCCAGAGTGAGCTCATCCATCACCATACCACACAACTCAGGTTCTTCTTCTGGGTTTATAAGGTGCAATGCCATGGAGTTTTCATGGATGAGACAGAAAGCTCTTCTCCAAAAGAGAGAAAATGGATATTTCCCTAAATAAATGCCACAACTTTCAGTCTCTAAATAAATAATAGTACATGTGGCATGTAATGACCTGAATTTCTCATCAAGTTTGCCTTTAAGCTGTGATCTCAGGAAGAAGCAATTTTGTTTCACAGAGCTTCAAAACAATGTGATTATAATAAAAGTGGGTGACAATGAGACAATGATAACAGCCTATTTCTTACTGCCTTGGTAAAAGAAATTATAGTTGTTAACACTTGTTTGTCATTTTGCTTACTTGTTGTATCTATATTAGTTCAGCGCATAAAAATACATATTTCTTCCCAAGGCAACAAAAACATTACTGCTATAGAATTTAGAAAAGAACAACTTTTTTTTTTTATTTTATTTATTTTTAAATTTAACTTTACAATACTCTATTGGGTTTGCCATACATCGACACGAATCCACCACAGGTGCACACAAGCTCCCAACTTTTTATTTTAAAAAAGAGAATGCAACATTGAACGATAGCATGTTCAGATAAGCTCTCCATGGACAGTAGAGTTCACAGGCTGTTTATTTCATGAAGCCCATGAGATCTTTTTCTGCTGTATCTCTGCCCCTAACTCCTTCTCCCAGATTCATCTGTCTTTTACTCACAGAATATGTATTACCTTCCAGCTGTGTGATTCCCATGCACAGCAGTGCTCTAGAAGAGATAGGACAGATTTTCATTAAAGGCCACACAGTAAATAGATTCAACTTTGGAGCAGAAGCCATCTTTGTAGCTACTACTCAGCTATGTCATTGCACTGTGAAGACAGCCATGTGGTAATGTGTATGTTTCCCTGTTACTATCTCGATTCATCCCCCTCCTCTTCTTCCCCTACTGTGTCCACAAGTCTGTTCTCTATGTCTGAGTCTCCACTGCTGCCCTGCAAATAGGTTCATCAGTACCATAAAATAGGTCACCAGTGGAGATTTGCTATATGACACCAGAAGCTCAAACCAGTGCTCTGTGACAACATAGAGGAGTGGGATGGGGTGGGAGGTGGGAGGGAGGTTCAAGAGGGAAGGGACATATGTATACCTATGGCTGATTCAAGTTGCTGTATGGCAGAAACCAATGCAATCTTGCAAAGCAATTATCCTCCAATTAAAAATAAATAACTTAAAAAAATTAAAAAACCAGCAACAACAACAGCTATGTGCTCAGTTGCTAAGTCATGTCTGCCTCTTAGCAACCCCATGGATTATAATCCACAAGGGTCCTTTGTTCACAGGATTTCCTAGACAAGAATCCTAGAGTGGGCTGCCATTTCTTTCTCCAAGGGATCTTCCAGACCCATGGATCAAACTCTTATTGAGCCTGGATATCCTTAATCTCTGGCTTGGCAGGTGAATTATTTTACCATTGAGCCTCCTAGGAAGTCCCCAAACAGCAGTAGGTACCCACAAATTATTGTGTATGGCTGTATTTCAATAAAATTGTATTTACAGAAGGAGGCTGGAGGGGAATATATTTGGCTCATGAGCCATAGTTCAAGGACCCCAGACTTGAACTTGTGCTCCTATTCTGCCCCGTCAGTAAGTTTATGTATGACGTAATTAAACCATTGGTGTTTCCATGCCAGAATGCACTCATCACAGGCAGTGACATCAATAGACAAGTGTGGACGTGAATTGATCACTAGAAATTCATTAAACATGTTTGAAATTTTGTTATTCTTTATCACTGTTCTTTGAACTCCCTTACTTGTAAATTTTTTATTTTGGCCCAGAAACATGAACATTTCAACCTCAAACTTTCAAGCTGATTTGAATTTCACTTAGTTTAACCATGCACCAGCATTGACAACCAAAATTAATGGAGATAACTTTGTAAACCAGTCAAAGCTGTAATGAATTTTTCTCCCATCTTCTATACTTGCTAAAGGTGACATATAAAAAATAGAATGTCCCACATTCTGAATCCACTGAAAAGTATACCTGTAGTCAGTGAGTGTTCCACAGTCATAAACACTTCTAGTCTTGCCATTTGGAAATTTACTGCATTTCACAATCCAGTGGCTCAGTAAAAGCAGTTTTTATTTTTACTTCCTGTATAAACCCATGTGAAAATCTTTCCACGTCAGAGAGGCAGTAGGAGGTAGACATTAAAGCACTTTTTAATTTTACTGTTAGAAAAATATGCTTCAAAACACTAATCTCAAAATGTTGACAGCTGAAGAACCAGTGGGAGGTAGTCTAAAGCAGGTTACCCCACTGCAATAAATGCTAACACATTAAAACATTATTAATATCAGATTGCTAGAAATCATTTACAGAGCTCCAGCTTTTCTAGCTTACCTAAGTATTTATTTACTTCTTTTCCTATTTCTATCCCTCAGTTTTTCCCCTTCACCTACTGTTCCTTTCTACCTCAAACTACTATTCTTACATTATTACCAAGGGTCCTGTTCAAACAAAACCACTCAAGTTTATAAACCACAGGTGGAAATTCAAAGTCCACTGAGGGCTAGAATAGAGGTTTGAGTCTTTTAACTACTATAGAAGTCAGTTTTGTCTGTTTTTTTCTCTATTTCTTTTATCTCTTATCCTGCACTGGTCTTTTTCCAATTTAGTCAAGCTTTGGTGGTCAAAGCTTTCAGATTTCCAGTGTTTCTCTTTTATCACATGTAAGCTTATTTTCATGTCTTCCAAGGTCATCAGTAGTTTAGTCCCACCATCATTATCCAGTCACAGGATGTTTTTCTATTTAACACCAGGCACCTTACCATCATGGCCTCTAAAGTAATTCCTACTATGTCTTTGCTGGTATTGTGCTATTATTCTATCCACCCACCTGAACCTGGTGGAAATTTCACATCTTGTATTTATTCTTTCTTATATTCTGAAACAAACAAATGGCCAGATATTTCTAAGATGGGTTTATTCAGGATCAGCAGAGAATTACACTTTGGGTTCTGCAGATGTAGGGAGCCAAGTGCAAGTCCCCATGTGGCAAGGAAGGGAGCTGCTTTTATAGTAGGGAAAGGAAGGTGGGAGGGCTATAATTAAAGATTCCATGGCTTTTTGTTGTCTGAGCCCTGGTCAGCAAGGAAAGTGAGTCTTCCTTCTTCCTGATGGACTCTACTATTATTGCAAGGCTCGAGAACCTCCACTCCTGGTTCTATTTGATTGGGGATTTTTGTTTATTCATGTTTTATACTTTCTACATACTTCTTGACTTCTATCCTTTGTTATCACTCCAGGTGAAAGCCAAAGTTCTCACAGTGACCTACATTTAGTGATCTGATTCCCTATTCTTCCTTGAGCATACTTCTGCCTCAGTGCTTTTGCACTTAGCCCCTCTGCATGGAACGTATTTTCCCAGTTATCTGCATGACTAGTTCATTTCCTTCACTTCCTTCAGATTCCTAGGCAGTTCATCTTTCACTGGACATTCTATCTAAATTCCTCACCAAACCCCAATGTGGCTTGGGCCACTCTCCTCCTCATTGTCTATATTTAGCTTTCTTTACTCTTTAGTGTGTCTACTTATTTATCTTGCTGATTGTCTGCTCTATGGCACCATGGGCCACCTAAGAGCAGGCATGTCATCAGCTCTGTTCAATGCTGTATGCTCAGCCCTAGAAGAGCATCTGAGGCAAGGGGCCCCATCAATGTTTGCTAGGTGAAGACATATCATGAGATTGATTTACTCTCACATCCCATCTTGTGTGCCTGGCCCTTGTATTTCCCTAAGTGATGCTAGTCAGTCCCATTTAGATTGTCAGGACTTGAGGTAGTGATCTAGGTTTCACCTTTTTACATTTCCATAACATCTAGAAAGGTACTGGTAATATGGAAAAATTTTATGTATACACACACACACACACACACACACACACGCACACACACACAAACACACATGCACACATATTGATTTTTAAGCTCTTGTAAGTGAAAAAAAAAAAAAAGAATAAATTGTCCAAAAGTAGAGCAAGCTCATTGTTTGGCTGTGAGATTTTCTGGGAAATATATTTCTGGTTGGAATGAAGATTCTAAGAACCCATTTCAATTTACTACTGTTTCTCCACAGTAATGATCTATCCTTATTTAAATGCTGAGTTGGGACATTGTAAAGTGCAAAGAAGACAAAGATAAGCAGGCCAAGAGAAAACTGAGGAATGGCTGAGGGTAGCTTTGAAAATTATTTAACAAAATTTCTGTCAATATCCTATCAAGAATGAATATAATGGAAAAACAAGCGTCACCATCTATCTCCTTTGGCTTCCCAGGTAGCACTAGCGGTAAACAACCTGCCTGTCAATGCAGGAGACAGAAGAGATATGAGATAAATCCCTGGGCCTGGAAGATCCCCTGCAGTAGAAGATGGCAAACCACTTCAATATTCTTGCCTGGAAAATGCCATGGACAGAAGAGCTGGACAGGCAACAGTCCATACTGTCACAGAGTGAAGTGACTTAGCACGCATGTATCTGTCTCCTTAATCCTGACCTGTTGTGAAGATACTGCAACTGCTGTGGTTGAGTTGAGGCAGAAAATTGGAAAGATGTTGCCCCTAGGTACTGTGAGGGAGAGATGAGTGGCAGCAGGATGTTTGGTGGTACCTGGGTTCCTAGCTTACCCTGTAGAGGATGCTGCTGCAGTCACCAATGTTGCTATCTTCCTCATCAACCTTGGAGCTACAAGCACTATCTAGACCACCAATGAGGAAATGGATCTTAGTTTTATGTTTGAGTGGAATCTTGCTTTGTTCTGAATTTTAATTTATGTTACTTAGCACAGAAGTTTGAGAAATTGGTGTGACATAGTCCTTCAACTCTTAAACAATTTCTTTACAAAATAATGCATGCCCTTAATGTTTTAAATGCAATTTTGTTTTCAAAGCACTCATTAATACATTACTTTCAGAAGCAGTTTGTTTCTTTTCCATTTCATTATGCCAAATAAATAATAGGCCAGCTGTTAATACTTGTGGGCTGATTGACTTCATCTAGTTTACAGAGTGAGGTGTGTCTTGTGTCTTCTTTTGCATAAAATGCACTGTGAGAACAAAAATGCTCCAGGGAGTGGAACAAGAATTGAGTGGATGCTAACTGTGTGTGTCAAGCTTCTTGATGATTCATAATGGCTGACCTCGAGAAAGTCACTCTTATCAATGCCTCAGTTTCCTATCTGTCAAATGGGGGTAATAATACTGATCTATTTCACAGGGGTGTTGTGAGGCACTATAAATCATAGTCAACAGAATACATTTAGAGTTTTTAATGGAGGCTGCCTTGAGCTGAAGTCTAGGCTTGCCGTTGGCTTCTGTCCTTGCTAAGCTGTTCCAAGCTTGGAACTACTTACTGACCTCAGCAAGTTCTTTGGCCCTACCATTCATCAAAGCTGCTCGTTCAGATGTTGACAGTGTTTTCATGAGTTTCGGAATCTTAATAGTCCAGACTTACTTAGGATATACAGGGGAAAGCACTTAGTATTTTCTATGTCTTTCATCCACAAAGAGACACTATTTGAGATCCAAGACTTATCTGCAGGTTGGGAGTTGGGGTTTCATTCCCTTTGGACTTGGAACAGACTGGAGCTGTCTCAGGAGCAAAGTACACACAGTGTACATGATTTATATCATTGTTTATTGCTCCCTGAACTGATCCCAGAAGAGCTGGATCATTTCACCTGTTTGTAATGTCTGTACCCAACCCTCTGCCTCCTCATAGGAACCAGCTGGTTCAATCTTCCTCCATCCTCCATCAAAAAAGAACAACATTAGAATGGTATGGGGAGGGCCGTGGGAGGGGTGTTCAGGATTGGGAACACGTGTACCCCCGTGGCAGATTCATGTTGATGTATGGCAAAACCAACACAATATTGTAAAGTAATTAGCTTCCAAAGGATGCTTGGGGCTGATGCACAGG
>SJYV01018877.1:0-10660 GCA_006410875.1 Neotragus pygmaeus | reverse complement strand
ACAGCACCTTCACAGCATCATCTTTTAGGATTTGCAATAGCTCAACTTGAATTCCATCACCTCCACTAGCTTTGTTCATAGAGATGCTTCCTAAGGCTCACTTCGCTTCGCATTCCAGGATGTCTGGCTCTAGGTTTCATATCAGGAAATGATTTATTTGCATCCGACCTCAATCCTCCTCATGGAGAAGGAAATGGCAACCCACTCCAGTATCCTTGCCTGGAAAATCTCATGGACAGAAGAGCCTGGTGGGCTGCAGTCCACGGGGTCGCAAAGAGTCAGGCACGACTGGGCAACTAACACTAACACTTACTCAATCTTCCTCAACCGGTTGAAGCTTAAGACCTCTTGTCTTTAGCACAAAAGACAGCATCTGCTTCTCCATATTGTGTCACCAACAGCCTCTGAGGCTAGTAAGTCTGCCCCCAGGCCATCTATGGGGTCGCACAGAGTCGGACATGACTGAAGTGACTTAGCAGCAGCAGTAGGCAAAATCATTTCCCTTTCTTTGACCTCTCCTCCAGGCTTCTGTGGGATTCCCTGGTGGCTCAGACCGTAAAGCTTCTGCCCACAATGCAGGAGAACGGGGTTCGATCCCTGAGTTGGGAAGATCCCCTGGAGAAGAAAATGGCAGCCCATTCCAGTACTCTTGCCTAGAAAATTCCATGGATGGAGGAGGCTGGTGGGCTAAAGTCCATGGGGTCACAAAGAGTCGGACACAACTTCACTTTCTTTTCTTTCCAGGCTTTTGTGAATGTGCTTTGCTTCAAGTTCCTCTAAAGGTGGGACTGTTCGGCAGCAGTGACAGAACACTGGGTTGGAAACAAGATCCCTTCAGCTCTGCCGCTTACTGGCCTTGTGACTTCAGGCAGCCCAGGGTCACCCCAGGCCCACTCTCTTCTTAATGTAGAGGATAACACTTCATCTACTCAGCAGGGCGAAGNTGACAGAACACTGGGTTGGAAACGAGATCCCTTCAGCTCTGCCGCTTACTGGCCTTGTGACTTCAGGCAGCCCAGGGTCGCCCCAGGCCCACTCTCTTCTTAATGTAGAGGATAACACTTCATCTACTCAGCAGGGCGAAGAAGGCATTATTTCAGGCCATCTGTCAGTTAAGGTTGTGAAAGAGGCAATGAAATAGACTTTGCATTTTGAGTCCCCAGGCCTTCTAAATATTTATTACATGAAAGTGCTTCATGAGACAAACTGTTTATGCTTCTGTGCAAATTTGTTCATCAGAAGTCCCTTCTCTCTCCCACTCCATGGGGGTGCTGATTGTTTGAGAGGCTAAACGTGGCTTCACAGAATTCAAAAGGATGCTAATGATTGACTAGAAGAAAGGATGTGAGAGCGCACAGGTCTTTCTGTATGTGATGGAAATTTCTGGAATGTTACACACACACACTCATACACACAAACTGTGAAGACTGGCTATCTGTTAGAAGAGGGATCTTTTTCTTTATATACTTCCAAAATGCTCAGAAATTTTTTTTTTTACCCATAAGCACATGATGACTTTTAACATCCTGCTGCTGCTGCTAAGTTGCTTCAGTTGTTTCTGACTCTGTGTGACCCCATAGATGGCAGCCCACTAGCCTCCGCCATCCCTGGGATTCTCCAGGCAAGAACACTGGAGTGGGTTGCCATTTCCTTCTCCAATGCATGAAAGTGAAAAGTGAAAGTGAAGTCTCTCAGTCCTAAAAAGGCCTAATATAAAGAACCACCACCAGCACCACATTAAAAAAGTTCCTGGAAATTGACTGTAGGTCTCAATCTAGGGCTGCCATGCCCTAAGGGGAATAAGACTGCACAGTTTTCAGATTTTACTGCCAAGGCTCAACCCGTACCTGCTGAGTGCTCAATATTCAACAACATCGACTAATAAGCACATACTCAGGGCTGGCATCGTGCTAGACCAGGAGTTGGCCAGCCACAGTCTGTGCACCAAATCCAGCCCACCACCTGTTTCATAAATAAAGTTTTCTTGGAACATAGCCACGCTTATTCATTTATGCATTGTCTGTGGCTGCTTTATGCTAGAAAAGCCAAGTTAATAGTTTCAATAGAGACAAAATGGCCCCAAAGTCTAAACTATTTACTCTGTGGCCCTTCACAGAAAAGGTTACCAGCCTCTGTGTTAGGATGGTGAGAGTGACAGGCCTGTATCCTGCACGCATGGAACTTGGAGTCTAGTCAGGGGCACTCAGTCATACAAATAAACGTATATTTGTACCACACTAGCAAAGAAAGGTGTGTTTGGTGCCTTTAGAGAGTATTATTGGCAGCTGACGGCTTCCCTGGTGGCTTAAATGGTAACGAGTCTGCTTGCAATGCAGGAGATCTGGGTTCAATCCCTGGGGTGGGAAGATTCCCCTGGAGAAGGAAATGGCAACCTACTCCAGTATTCTTGCCTGGAGAATCCCAAGGACAGAGGAGCCTGGCAGGCTACAGTCCATGGAGTCACAAAGAATTGGACACGACTNAATGCAGGAGATCTGGGTTCAATCCCTGGGGTGGGAAGATTCCCCTGGAGAAGGAAATGGCAACCTACTCCAGTATTCTTGCCTGGAGAATCCCAAGGACAGAGGAGCCTGGCAGGCTACAGTCCATGGAGTCACAAAGAATTGGACACGACTGAGTGACTAGCATCTCATTGGCAGCTGACGTAGTTGGGAACATCATGGAAGACAAAAGCATCCAGTAGGTACAAAGACTCTATGATACGAGAGAACACGGGAATTAAAAACAACAACAAAAACAAAACAGCAAGAAGCCAAGCAGACGGAGGTTAAGGCCTGGCAACGTGTGACAGCAGATAAGGCTGGGAGGGGACTGGGAGGCCGACCACACAGGACTCTGGAGACCCCGATAAGGACTGTATCTGATGAGAAATGGGGACCCCTTGAAGGGTTTCCAGTGAGATCGCTGGAGACAGGATGAATGTTTCGAAAGACTTTCTCTGACTCTCTGGTGGAGGAAGGTTCTAGGAGACCCAGGTGGGATGGGTCAGCCAGTTGGGCAGCTGTTTTGCAGAGGCCTGGATGAAGATGGTGGCAGCTTGAACCTCGGGGTACAGATGGTAGGGCTTAGAGGGATGAAGTCTGTCAGGTGAGGTACAGAAGCAAGGCCATCAACCATCCCAGACGGTCCCACCTGGCCGTGAAGGAGGCATCCGATATCATCACAGGTTCCATGGTTTCAGATACAATAGAAATATTCAATAATGAGAAAAGATCTCTCTCTGGTTCATAAGCCCAGTTTTCCTCTCTCTGTGCTTCCTGTGTATTCTGAGACTGTGGTGGATGCTCAGTCTTTCAGATGCATAAATAATGGTTATCTCCTCACATGGCCCCTGTCCCATCATACCTCCTGGTCAATTCAATCACCCCTAAACTGAAGGTGCAAGTCAACTGGAACATGCAATTTATGTCTTCATACCCTAGTTCAGTCATCTATTTACTGTGAAAAAGGAGAAGTACTCATTTTTCAATTTTGATTAAAAATATAAAATGCCCTCATTTGACCTCCTTTGAATGAGCCACACGTCTGTCAGGCACTGGGTCAATAAAAGCATGACTGCAATACTAAATGGTGCTTCTATTTTGGGTTCACTTGAAGAGTTGGTTTCTTTCCTATGTCTCCTTCCTTTTGATGGCCAAATAGCTATGTCAGTAGGCAATGAATTACTGCTGCATGTCTGTCAAGTTCTGTGGAACCAACAGGCTACAGGACCACTCAGAAGATATGATACACAACTGGAAGGAAAAGACACTGTTGACCAAACAGGAATTCTGAGAGCAAGACCAGATCCCTGGCAATGAATACTACTGGCAAGTGCGAGTATTTATCTTCTCATATTTCCACTTGTAGAGTTGTCAGTTTGAAAGGAAGAGGAATTTGAAACCCAACAAATAAAATCTTTATTCCTCAAGGCAAGTTCCATTCAATCACCATGAATTGTAACTGAGATTTCCAGAACAGTGTGTTAGAAGCCCAGCCAGACAACATCCAAAGAACTGGATTAATTCAGTAAAATGAAAATAACACATCAGTCCATTGAGAATCTGGAGAGAAAATACTGACACTGTCATTGGAAAGCAGCATGACAGAGCAAGAAAAGAGCTAAGAGCTTTGGAGTGAGGCAGCATAAGCAGCTGGCAAACTTAACCTTGGATAAGCTATTTAATGCTTCTGAACGTCAGTTTCCTAAACCACAAACCATGGATCATAAGACCTAGAGTTGTTCTATGAATGAGCTAATTTGTGAAGATCCTTGCACATAGTAGGGGACTAACAAATGATAGTTCCTTTCCCTAAACTGCCCAAATTTAATTCTGGACTGAAAGAATGGTGTACAGATCCATCACACTGGACAATTCCAGGACAAAGAGTCACTCGGGTGTTCTGCCATTTCAGGGCAAGTACACTAACTTGCTCCTGAGAGAAACCACAAATCCAATGGATACACTAGATTCAAAGATGAAGAAAAAGCCAGAAAAGGAGAAAAAGGCAGCAAAGGGGAGAATGTGCGACTCCTGTTTTTACTACCTGCTAAGAAGAAATTGTGAGCCAAATGACTGTGGAACCAGCCCTGTGAGTCAGGCGCTGCCCGGCACTCCTCGGGCTCGGCACAGGAGCCTGGAATGCAATTACTCACTGTTTGCTTTATGACAATACATCTTCTGGTTGCTCAGGACAGGGAGGGTGGAGGCATCTCTGGCCTCTGTTTTGTTTTGGTTTTCCCAGTCACCTATATCCATCCACCCATCCATCTATCTTCTATTCACTGTCTCTCACCATATACCTTCCGAGCACCTATTATGTGACTGTGGTACACATAGCAAGCATTTGAGAAGATACACAGGTGGATATTTTAGGACAGACATGCAGGGTTGCATGAGTTACCTATCTAATCCAGCATTCCATTCGTGTGCATGTGCGTGTCTAACACCTATTAGAGGAAGACCTTAATAGTGTACACATTACTATTAAGACCTCACCATATTACAGGTTCTATGCTACATGCTTATATGTGTTATCTTGTTTGTCATAACTACTTTATGAAGTCAACATTGTTATTATCTTTAATGGACAGATCAGAAAAATAGGACTGGAAGAATTTGATTACACAGCTTGTAAATGATAGAGCAAGGATCCGAAGTCAGGTTTCATAATGAGGAAGAAAGAATCAGCAATGTCCCGTTTGCTGAACCCCTTACCTAGAGATGTCAGTGTGTGATATCTTCTTTGTATCTGTTCTCTGACACAATAAAAAAGAGGGCTGGTGTGAGAATAAACGAAACAGTGCATCTAACAGCTTCAGAAGATATAAACAAAAAGGTACTGATGGAAATGAAAGATTAAAGACTTAACTGAGGTTCTAGCTGTGACGACTGTTCATGGACATTTACTAAGATCTGAACCATGACTTCAGTGGGCCCTTTAGGAAAATACTTTTGCCACTGACCAAAATATCTGCTTCACTCTGGAGTCACTAACACCTAAACAACATTCACATGGCCAGATATATGCTCCCACTTGTCCTGTGACGGTGGGGAAAGAGAAATGGGGTAGAAATTAAGATTCCTGTGTGAAAGATGCACTGGCATCTCAAGACAATAAAGAATCTGCCTACAATGCAGGAGACCCAGGTTCGATCCCCGGGCCAGGAAGATCCCCTGGAGAAGGGTATGGCTACCCACTCCAGTATTCTTGCCTGGACAATCCCACGGACAGAGGGGCCTGGTGGGCTACAGTCCACGGGGTCGCAAGAGTCGGACACAACCGAGCAAACACACTTCCACCTTTCATGAAAGATGAGAATTAAAGTCCTATGACCACTAAGGCAGTGGAACCACGGGAGGTCAACAATTAATGAACCCCTCTGAGCCATATCTACAATGAAGAGAATAAGATCTACCTCACAGTATTTTTGTAAGGCTAAATAAGTTTAGGCAGACTATAAAGCCAATTCCTTCCAACAGTCACATTTGTAAAATGACAAGGACTTCGAGACTTCCCTGCTGGTCCAGTGGTTACTCCGGGCTCCCACTCCAAGGGCGTAGGTTCGATCCCTGGTCAGGGAACTAAGATCCCATATGCTGCATGTCCAAAAAAAAAAANTTCTCCAGGCCAGAATACTGGAGTGGGTAGCCTTTCCCTTCTCCAGGGGAATCTTCCCAACCCAGAGATCAAACCCAGGTCTCCTGCATTGCAGGTGATTCTTTTACCAGCTGAGGCACAAGGGAAATCCGAGTCACCTAGGAAGCCCTTTATAAAACAATGTGGTAAGTACAAAAATAGAGAAATTAGAGGAAATTCTGCAGGGTGGTCTAACTCAGGAGGTGGCCCTCACTCAGGTGGGCCGTTCTTTCTGGAGGAGGTGACACCGAACAGTCTTAAAGGATGGAGTAGGGAAGCAGTGAAGGGCGAGATGGGGGCCAGTGTAGGATGGGTGTTCAGGGTGACAGGACTGAGCGTGAGCAAAGGAACAACCGTGATCAACAGAATGGTGTAGGAGAGGTCCTCCAGGCAGTTGGATAATGCTAGAACCGTCCACGGGAGTGGGGAGGGGTGGGAGACAGGCTGGAGCTGCAGACAGAAGCCTGGGGAATGGGGGCCTTGTAACCTGCATTCTGCAGCATGAACTTTGTCCTAGAGGCAATGGGCAGCCAACACCCTAAAGGTTCTAAGTACACAGGTGACTAAGTTTCCATCACCTTGGATTTAGGAGGTTTTCTTTTCTTTTCTCAAAGGAAGACTGCAGGACAGCTTTGAGAACTGCTGCCTTGAACTCCGGGAGTCCCAGGGTCAGAACAGCCCTGCTTGACTCACACGAAGGCAAACACCCGGGTCCTTTGGTCCCTGTCTCTCCCTCTTCTGTCTCCTGGGCCTCTTGGTAATGCTGACCTCACAAAAAAGTGACACGGGCACTAGGTGACTCAGCGTTACAGAGGGCTTGGAAGCGGCCGAAGTCCACGCTGAACCCTGAGCATCTTTCTGCAGCAGGCACACTGGCGGGGAGGCAGGCTCAGGGAGGCAGATTTGCTGCAGTGAGCTCCTGGGCCCGCCAGCCTTGTGATCTGGCAGCTTCTCCCCCCTCTCGCCTTCCTTGCCTTCCACTTAATACTCGCTGGCTCCTGGCTGACTTGGCCAGACACCAGGGTGGAAAGGGACAGGCAGCACAAGCCCGCCTTGTAGATGAAAGCATCCTTCCAGCTGGGCTCAGCCACCAGACCACTCCCACCTCCCCAGGAGGGGACCCTGGCCTCCTGGGCTTTTCTGAACTGCTGCACCTCCTACCTCTCAAGCTGCCCCCACCCCAACCCTGGGCTTCCCTGATAGCTCGGCAGGTAAAGAATCTGCCTGCCAATGCAGGAGATGCAGGTTCGATCCCTGGGTCGGGCAGATTCCCCTGGAGAAGGGAATGGCANTCCTACCTCTCAAGCTGCCCCCACCCCAACCCTGGGCTTCCCTGATAGCTCGGCAGGTAAAGAATCTGCCTGCCAATGCAGGAGATGCAGGTTCGATCCCTGGGTCGGGCAGATTCCCCTGGAGAAGGGAATGGCAACCCACTCTAATATTCTTGCCTGGGAAATCCCAAGGACAGAGGAGCCTAATGGGCTCCAGTTCATGGAGGTGCTAGGAGTCGGACACAACTTCATGACTAAACAACAACAACCTCCCACCCCACCGGCTCCTTCTTCCTTCCCCATCCTATTTCCTCCCCCAGACCTATTCCTCACTTCCCAGGGCCCAGTGTCTCCACTGCCTCCCTGAAAATCCTGTCCAGTGCTTCTCTCCTGAGTGAGTCATGCTCCTTCGGGCCCCTTTATTAAGTGCCTAAATGCCCCCCACCCCTCACACTTCCTTGAATTCTCCATTCCCAACCCCTCCCTTCTACCATTCCCCTTCAGTCTGAGCACAAGTTAACCATCATCTGCCCCCTGGTACTGGTTCAGCTGCTCCGACCACTCCCTCCACATGAATCCCTGAATCAGCCACAAGCTTCCTACCAAGCATATTCCCTCTACTTGGAATGGCCTCATCCCTGTCTCCCTTCTGAACATCCTTCTGGGCACAGCGCAAATGTCACCCTGACCCAAAGGCTCTCTCCTCTCACCTCCAAGACTGATTAAATCTAATAGGACTTTGCTTACCTTTTCAAACAGAGGGTGTTTGGCTTATGTTATAATAACAGCTAGGGCTGATGTAGGAGGCACTCCTCAGAGAACCTTGTTCATTTAAGTCTCAGAATCACCCTGTTATTACCTTTAAGTCAAGCTGCCCAAGTTTACAGTGAGCCAGTGGGAGAACTGAGGCTTAAACTGAGGCTCTAATGAGAAGCAAAGCCACCTCTCCCACCCAGGAAGCCTTTGAATCTTGGAGTCTCACTCTGTTCCCCTGGCACACAGTGGGTGACTACTAAATGTGAGAGTTCTGGGTTTAACTGAAATTTGCTCAGCATGCATCCTGGTACCTTCCTCGCATGTATATTCTGGCTCCCCAAGCCATCCACGAGATCCTTAGGGAGACAGGACCAAGTCATCTATTTTCTTCACAGGCCTGCCATTACAAGCATAATGGGGAGCTGGGGGATCCTCAGAGAGCTCTAGGGGTGAAGATGGGGGCAAACTAACTTTGGATTAAGGCATGCCTTTAAGGGTGAAAGTGTTAGTCGCTCAGTCGTGTCTGACTCTTTGTGACCCATGGACTGGAACCTGCCAGGCTCCTCTGTGCATGGAACTCTCCAGGCAAGAATACTGCAATGGGTAGCTCCCTTCTCCAGGGGATCTTCCCGACCCAGTGACTGAACTCGGGTCTCCCGCCTTGCAGGCAGGCAGATTCTTTACCATCTGAGCCATCAGGGAAGCCCCAGTGTATGCCTTAGAGTATCTTAGAGTACCTAATTTACCAAGGCTTTTTCACAAGCCTGAGCTCATCAGCTGGATGTGGAGAAGGTAAAGAGGACAGAGGTGCAGATGGGTCAAGGTCTTAGAGCTAGAAATAGCTGACTGAGATGATAGAAATTACAACCCAGGGCTCTGAATAAAACAATAGAAAGCCAGTCCCCTGCTCATGGTGTGGTCCTGGGCAGCTGTGGCCATCAAGAAGGGGCAGGCTGATGTAAATCAGCTATATTTCAATGAAAACATTGGGGGGAAAAAAAAGATCAAGGTCAGCCAGTTCTTTAAAAGAAAAAAAAAAATGGGTGGGCTGGTGTTCAGCTACCCGCCACGGATGAAATCCCCTTGGTTGTTGGGCAGGGAAGCCTGACCCAGACTTCTAGACAGAGGCTGGCTCAGCTGACTAGGGCAGAATGTGTTAAGGCAGGTTCAGTAGGACCTCTGGGGACCTCTCGGAATGTTTGGTCACTTTCACCAGACAGAACCCAAACAAACCCCCTGAGAGACCACCTGATTTTGCAAGCGGTCTGATAATATATCAATAGATATAAATAAAGAATCAAGAAAAACTGGTTTGTCCCTCCCATTAGCTGGAGGCAGTCAATGGTTGCCTACTACTTATAACTCTCCCATCCCATTTCTAAAGCATCTGTAACTGTATTTCACTGTCCTAAGCTCAGCAGGTGAAGAATACGCCTGCATTGCAGGCACAGGTGACGCGGGTTCCATCCCTGGGTCGGGAAGATCCCCTAGCGAAGGAAATGACAACCCACTCCAGTATTGTTGCCTGGGAAAATTCCATGGACAGAGGAGCCTGGCGGGCTACCGTCCATGGGGTCACAGAGTCGGACACGGCTGTGCGAATGGCACAAGCCAACACAACTTCAGATGGGATTTACTCGATGTCTTGGGCAGAGGGAAGACTTTTCCGCTCCGGTGGCTTCTGCAGAAGAAAAGCTTTTCCCTAGAGGAAGACCGACCCCATCTTTCCGCCAGTTTGGCGGCCTCTCTGTGCCTTCAGCTACCCACCCATCTCGCAGAATCGTGGCAACAACTTGTGAGCTCCCAGCCCCCGCGTCCTGCAGATCCGACTGATCTCCTGGGTCACCGTCTCACGCTCCTCACAGTTCAGGAAATGAATGAGACACTGCAGATGTCTACGCTGTAGAACCACCGCCTACTGGGAACCTCGGACCCTTGGAGCTTCATCTCAGGCTCGCAGATGGCCGAGCTCCGGCCCGCGGTGTCGCCAGGGGACTAGGCAGGCTGTAATTCCGGGGGCGCGGCGGGGAAGGTCGGAAACCCGGGTCTCCGGACCCCGGCATCGAAGCCCGGGGTCGCCGTTCCCCTCCCGACCGCTCGCGGGAGCTGCCAAGCGCCCTGCGAAGCCAGTCCGGCGACCCGGCTCGGGAAGCGCCTGGCTTACCTGCGGCTCCACCAGCCAGCGCGGCTCCGCGCCCAGGGGCGCCGGGCGCGCGGCGCGGAACGCCGAGTACACCGGGATGCGGTGCTGCGTGCTGTACAGGGTGGCGAAGCGCTCGGCGCCCTCGGAACGCTGACAGATCCTCACGTGGGCAGCGGCCGCCGGCCCCGCGGGCGGGGTCCCGGCGTAGAAGAAGCGGTCGCACTCGCCGAAGCCGGCCTCCTCCTGGCGCACCAGCCGGCCCTCCAGCAGCCCGGCCAGGGCGAGGAGGCCGCCCAGCGCCAGGCAGCGCTCGGGGCCCATGGCGCGTCTGCGGGCCGGGCGGGCGGAG
>SJYV01018873.1:0-20649 GCA_006410875.1 Neotragus pygmaeus | reverse complement strand
GTTTTCTTCAGTCCAGAAACCTGGACTTAGTCAAGTGTAGGACTATTTCTGCTCCCTTGAGATGATCTTTTTAAGATGCTTTGGATGAACAGGTGCAGTTACTCATCAAGCTTGGCTCCCTTCCAAACGGCAAAAGGCTCGTCTAGACTTGGAATATCTTCAGCTGCCGTGTGCCGACATTTCTGCTCATTTCCGTGTGAGCAGGGGTCGAAGCCCACGCCCACCGCTAGTTCCGTCCTCCCGTTGGTCCTGTGGGTGATGCAGCTACACCGAAAGATCACCTCCTTGTCCTGGCTCAAGCGGCTCACAAAACCGTGTGTGTCACCCTCCGATCCTCCCAAGAGGATGCTATGCTAGCAGAGTCATAGCGTATCAGGTAAACGGGTTTCTCCTGTTGCAGGAAATTTTGCTAGGGCCCAGAGAAGGGGGAGAAACACCGTCACACACAGCAGGGGAGTCAGCCACCTCCCACAGAGTCAGCTGATGGAGAAGCACCCGTTAAAGAACCAGAAACCCTGCTACCCAAGGCCCATGGAAGAGCCGCGTGGGAAATGCTTTCTAAAAGTGTCCTTGGGAAATCCTATCATGTCACACTCTAGGTGGGGGCAGTGCCGTGCTGGGTCTTTAGTTCCCTGACCAGTGGCTGAACCCTGGCCGCCTGCATTGGGAGCATGAAGCCTTAGCCACTGGACCACCAGAGAAGTCCCTAGCCAGCCTTTTAAGCAGAATTATAAGGCCTCTGCCACCTCCACATCACTTGAACCCTGAAAGTGATTGCTCAGAGGCCTGGAAAGGGGCAGCTAGGTATGTAGTGAGGTTATCAGCTACGTGTAGAGCGAGGGCCAGAAGGCCTGGTTACGCCGAGCCAGAGCGGCTGGTTCAGATGCCAGCAGGCCAGGCTGGCAGCAGAGGGGCTGACCTGACTCAGTGACTCAGTGCACAAGTCACACTATGCTTCTGCCCCTAAATGAGGCACACGCTTCCTTAGCAGACAAATATGCCTCCAGCAAAAGGGTTTGGCAAATAGAAGGCAATTATTCATTTAAGAAAGGCACCCAGTTACGTATGCTGTGTTCTTACAGTTCTGTGGAAGAAGCCATGCAAATATATCTTGTCCTCCTATCTTTAAAAATAAAAAAAAAAATTATTGAAGTACAACTGATTTACAGTGTTTCAGGAGTATGGCTAAGTGATTCAGTAATACATACATATTATTTTTCAGATTATTTTTCATTATAAATTATTATAATAACCTATAGGATATTGAATATAGTTCCTTTTGTCATACTTTGTATGATGACAGAGGGTAACTGTACTCATAGTAATGATCACTTTGTACTATATAAAAATATTGAATCACTATATTGTATACCTGAAATTAATATTATACTGTAAACCTGTGCACATGTACATGCTCAATTGTGTGTGCATGCTCAATTCTTTGCAACCCCATAGACTGCAGCCTGCCAGGCTCTTCTGTACATGGAATTTTCCAGGGATCAAACTTGCATCTCCTGTGTCTCCTGCACTGGCAGGTGGATTCTATACCACTGGCTCACCAGGGAAGCCCTGTAAGCCTACAACATTTCAATTTTTAAAAAAATGTTAAAAAAAGAAATGAAAACTGATACAAGTAAAATAATAAAATAATAATAGTTGTCCTTGGTTTTGGGGGGTAGTTTCTCTTCTATATTTCTAATTTTCTCAATTGCATACTTATTAGCTTCATAGTTGAAAAAGGAAACTAATAAATGGGTTTTGTAAAATCAAAGTTTAATAACTCCAAAGACAATGAATTATACCATGAAGTCTTAAGAGCCTAGTGAGATTGATGATTAGGAGATAAATATATTTAAATCTCCTGGAGAAGGAAATGGCAACCCACTCCAGTATTCTTGCTTGGGAAATCCCACGGATCGAGGAGTCTGGTGGGCAACAGTCCATGGGGTTGCAAAGAGTCAGACATGACTTAGCTACTTAACAGCAACAGCAGATATTTAAATCAATAGCTGACATATACTGTTAGTAATCAATTAAAATGAAGGTTAATAGATCAGTCTATCTGTCAATATCAGGAATAAGCTTAATAAGAAATGTGTAAGATCTATATTTGTAAAAAATATTTTAAATATATATGAATAATGTACATGTATAAGTGGAGAGAGAGATCTTGTTTCTGTCTGGAGCACTCAATACTGTAAAAAATTCTATTCTTCTCACATTAGTGGATTAAAATGCAATTTCAGTAAAAATTCCAAGGAGACTGCTTTAGAACCTGACATGGGAATTCCAAATCCATCTAGAAAAAAGTGAAGAAGAAATCTGTTAAAAGAATAAAGAGGAGGAGGAAGGGGAGAAGAAGGAAAATGAAAACTAAACTTTCTAGAAATTCTATAAAACTGCAGAAATTTTGACAGCTTGAATAGTCACATAAAAAGAGGAAGAGATAAAAGGAGGGACCAGAATGTATCTGTGGAGTTGGCTATATGATAAAGGAGATAATTCAAATCCAGGAATAATGAAGACCTGTCTGATGCTGAGAATGAAATTTGAAAATAAAAGAGACAAAGTAATAGCTCAGCTTCAAGCCCTAAGTGAAGCACATATTTTGCACAAGGATTAATGATCAGATAGATTAGTAAATGACAAATCTTCGCAAGCAGCAGATAGAGAAACCAAGAATATATTTTATAATCTTGGGATAAGGACATCTTTCTTAAACAAGAAGTAAAACTCAGAAGTCATGAAAAAGAATAGATCTCACTGTATAGAAAGGGAACATGTCTGTGTACCACTGTCAAACAGGTTGAAAATACTTATAATGCATAGTAGACAAAAGATTACTGTAAAAACACAAACAATCAAATACCTAAAGGGACAAAAGCTATAGACAGGCCATCCCAAGAAGAGGTACTTAAATCTAATTCATCCTCACACTTTCATCATGACAGGCAAACTACAACATCCATGGAGCCACTTTTCACATGGCATGTTGGTTAATCTCGAAAAGACTGCCAATGCCCCCACAGTTGCAAAGTAATTGTGAAAAAAAGCATTTTTATATAAGATGGTGGGAATGTAATTTGGTGAGCCTTTTGGAGAAGATGTGATTTGGAGGACAATTTGAGAAGCATTATTTAAATAACCCAGCATTTTCACATCTAGAAATCTGTCCTATAGAACATCATGTACATGTGTCCATGGATATGCACACAGAGCATTATCTGCAAAACAGAAAAATTAGAGTCAACAGGATGTCCCCCTATAAGGAGTTGGTGAGATGAATTATGGCCTAACCGAGCTGTGGAATACAATGCCGCGTCAGTAAGGACGCGGTACGTTTCCAAGTACTGATGGTGGAAGAGGCTTGTGACTCATCACTGAGTTAGAACACTGTTGCAGGAACTTCCTTGGTAGTCCAGTGGTTATGACTCTGCAATTCCACTGAGGGGGCATGGGTTCGATCCCTGGTCAGGAACTAAGGTCCCACATGCCTAAAAAGAATTTTAAAAGAAAAAGGAAATTGTTGCATGTGCATATGCAGAAAAAGGTTAATTTTTTAAAATTTTCTTTATACTGTGAAGAATGAAGGATTCTCTTATTTTATAAGCTCTCATAACTTCAAGTCATATTACACTCATCTTTTAGAACACTTTCTTAGCTGAAGTATTCAGAACTAAGCATCTCTAATGCAGTCCCCTTCTCAGTGTTCCTACCCTCGCTAGGGGCCCCAAGCTGCTCATCGCTTCCACTCTGTTTACAAAAGAGCCCTGGAAAGCTTTAGAAAATGGTAATGTCTGGGTTCTACCTCAGAGCAAGGAAGTCAGGATGTCACAAATAGAACTGAGGTATCTCAAAGCATGATCTGCAGACCAGTAGCATCCCTTGCCTCTGACAGTTTGTTAGCTATGCAGAAGCTCAGGCCCCACAGCAGACCAACCCCAGAAAAATACGTACTTCAAGAGAACTATACAGTAAGCCCCCTACATACAAACCTTCAAGTTGCAAACTTTCAAAGACGAGAACACACATCTGGTTCCAGCAAGAAACTAGAAGCTGTGCCATCAATGTCAGGCGTGAGTGACACTGTGGCTTGCCCTTTATCTCCTATTGCTGATGATCCTTCAGCACTACCATCTCCAGTCAGTAACTCTTGACTGTTCACGCGATGCCAGCCCCATGTGCCAGCTGTTGTACTATACTCCTATACTTTTCAAGGTACTATACTGCAAGACTAAAAATGGTGTGTGTTTTTTTTGTCTTTGTTTTCTATGTATTATTTGTGTGAAAAGTATTATAAACCTATTGCAGTCCAGCATCATACAGCCAATTGTGTTAGTACCTAGGCTAACTTCTTCGGACTTATGAACAAATTGCCCTTTCGAACTCATTCTTGGAATGGAGCTTGTTCATATGAAGCGGAGTTCAGTTCAGTTCAGTCACTCAGTCATTTCAGTCCTACTATTTGCGACCCCATGGACCACAGCACACCAGGCCTCCCTGTCCATCACCAAACTCATCCCGGAGTTTACCCAAACTCATGTCCATTGAGTTGGTGATGCCATCTAACCATCTCGTCTTCTGCCGTCCCCTTCTTCTCCTGCCTTCAATCTTTCCCAGCATCAGGGTCTTTTCCAGTAGTCAGCTCTGCATCAGGGGGCCAAAGTATTGGAGCTTCAAATTCAGCAGCAGTCCTTCCAATGAGTATT
This sequence comes from Neotragus pygmaeus, assembly GCA_006410875.1. Taxonomy (NCBI): domain Eukaryota; kingdom Metazoa; phylum Chordata; class Mammalia; order Artiodactyla; family Bovidae; genus Neotragus; species Neotragus pygmaeus. The sequence goes on along the minus strand of SJYV01018873.1, from coordinate 15,940 downwards.
CAGGGTTGATTTCCTTTAGAATTGACTTGTTTGATCTCCTTGCAGTCCAAGGGACTCTCAAGAGTCTTCTTCCAGCACCAAAATTCAAAAACATCAATCCTTTGACGCTTAGCCTTTTTTATGGTCGAACTCTGACATCTGTACGTGACTACTGGAAAAACCATAGCTTTGACTAGATGGACCTTTGTCGGTGAAGTGATGTCACAGGAGTCAGTACCTACTTTTTATTAAGCCAAATGCTGCCAGGAAAGCAAGTAATCTGATTACCAGGCATCTACATTCTAGAAGAAAGACTCTTCAACAGTGCCACCGCAAAAGCGGGCTAGCCCTCAGCTCTCATGTGTATACTGTTTTCATTATCTGACACTGAAAAGCAGCCCACGGTGGCTGCCTGCTCACAGTCAGAGAAACCTTGCTCTGGGTTTTGCAAACTGCATCATACTTTCAGAAGTGCTTGTAATGAATATGCTTTCTCCTTTCCGAGTGTGTCTTATCCAAAACAGTGCTGCTGCCTTTAAAATGTCACAACAGAGCATGTGAACCACAAGTGTCCAGTTACATCAAGAAGCTCTTAACTATATTCAGTGCAGCCCAGCACAACTGGCATTTCTAGAGGCTGTTGGAACGGGCAGTGGGAATTCACTGAGTTAGCAGTAGTCTCCATGAAAGTTTTGACTACACTGATGAACCTCCTGTTTATTTCCAGAAGTTAGAGCTTGATGGAGCACATCTGTGCTGAACTTATGGCCTCCTGCTTCCAACCTACCTGTCTGAATAATAAAGCATCCCACTTTTTGTCCCCTTGAAAAGGCAAGGTTTCAAGTCTGTTATCTGGAATTCTTGGCACATGGCCTCTGCTGGCTCCGCGCGTCGCATTTGTTTGCAGAGTCACTGACAGCTCCTCTTGCAGGCAGTTTCCACCTCCCGTAGCGAAGATGGAAACAGCCTTGTCGTTCCCTGTGACCTGTCACCGCGTGTCCTCCTCAGTGAAGACAAGTGGATTAACTCTGGTGTGACCCGGATGTCAACTGAGGTCTCTGAGCCTTTCCAGTATTTAAATAGAACTGGCTTGACCTCTCAAAGTCACAGTCTTTGGGGAGTTCCCTGCCCTCACCTGCATTCCAGGGGCGGGCCCAGGGCCTCAGGCCCGCGTCTGTCCCTCCCCATCACGTCCTTCTGCTTAGCTCTCCTGTCAGCTCTGCCCACCGAGCGCTCTCTTCAGTGATCTCCACTCAAAACACCCACCCAGCGTTACGGAGAGCAGGCTTTCCTGACACCCCAGTGCCATGGAGGGTCCTCACTCCACAGAACGTGAGCCACTGAACACAGATGGTCAGGCACCTTTGCTGACGTGGGTCCTATGGCCGCTGGGCCTCAGAAAGTCCTTCTGGGCCCCCTTTCCCCACAGACTCCAGCTCAAGTCGTGTACCTCAGCCCCAACCTTCCTGCCTCCCAGCTGGTCTGCTCCCAGCTCCTCAGTGCCTCTCATTTCACGAGCTCCTGAGCTAGATAACTGTGTAACTAAGGAGGAAAGGGGTCTACTGGAAGCGAGGATGGGAGGGATAGATTAGGAGTTTGGGATTAATAGTTGCTATAAAAAAAAAACCAACAAGGACCTACTGTATACCACAGGGAACTGTGCTTAATATCATGCAATAATCTGTAAGGGGAAAGAATCTGAAAAAGAATATGTGTATATATATAAACATATATGTGTGCATATATCTACACGTACATATATGTGACATATATATATGTACATACCTACATATAAATATGTAACTGAATCACGGTGTGGTACACCTGAAACTAACACAATATTGTAAATCCACTACGTTGTTGTTGTTCAGGCACCCAGTTGCGTCCAACTCTTTGTGACCCCATGGACTGCAGCACACCAGGCCTCCCTGTCCCTCATCATCTCCCAGAGTTTACCCAAGTTCATGTTCATTGCATTGGTGATGCTGTCCAGCCATCTCATCCTCTGACACCCTCTTCTGCTGCTGCCCTCAGTCTTGCCCAGCATCATTGACTTTTCCACTGAGTCGGCTGTTTGCATCAGATGACCAAAATACTGGAGCTTCCGCTTCAGCATCAGTCCTTCCAGTGAACCTTCAGGGTTCATCTCCCTTCAGATTGCCTGGTTCTATCTCCTTGCTGTCCAAGAGACTTTCAGAAGTCTTCTCTAGCACCACAGTTGGAAGGCATTGATTCTTTGGTGTTCTGCCTTCTTTACAGTCCAGCTCTCACAACCACAGACCACTGGGAAGACCATAGCCTTGACTATACAGACCTTTGTTGGCAGAGTAATGTCTCTGCTTTTCAACACACTGCCTAGGTTTGTCATCACTCTCCTGCCAAGAAGCAGTCATCTTCTGATTTTATGGCTGCAGTCACCGTCTGCAGTGATTGCTTTAATTAAAAAAAAATAAAAAGAAATTTTTTGTTTTTAAAAAAAGATCCCGTGCAGCTCAGGGAATTATTGCTGGATGACCAGAGAAACAGACCAGGGAAAGGGAAGGGGAAAACGGGGCTTCTGCAGATAGAACCACAACCCAGAGAAGCTCCAGACACCACAGAGGCCCCCACAGGGCCGCGGAAGGCACAACTGAATACCTCAAGGCCCAAACAGTGAGGCAGCCGCTGGCCGCAGTGCCCACGCCGCTCCTGCAAGCCAGGGTGCCCCCTTTGCCAGGCAGGCCTCCTCTCAGGCCGCACCATCAGCTCTCAACCTCCAGTTGGAGGCACAGGCATCTGATCAGCCAGGTCCATGCCTGGCACTCATCCACGCCATCCCTGCAAAGAAGGCTGGTAAAGCAAGCATCTGGCTTTCTGATTTCTAGGGTGGAAGACTGGCTCTGCCTTGTACCCAACCTTATGGCCTGGGAAAGCACACAGCCATCAGAAGGTGGGTTAGAGTTCCAGCAGCCAGAAGGAACACGTCCTGCTTCACCCTTCAGGCCTGTTGGTCCCTCCCCGCCTTTCTGGCTCCTTGATGGCTCTGCACAGCCAAAGACTTGCTGTAGCCTTTGCCCAACAAGGGCTTCCCTGGTGGCTCAGACGGTAAAAGAATCTGCCTGCAATGCAGGAGACTCAGGTTCGATCCCTGGGTGGGGAAGATCTCCTGGAGAAGGAAACGGAGACCCACTCCGGTATTCTTGCCTGCAGAACCCCATGGACAGAGGAGCCTGGTGAGCTACAGTTCATGGGGTCACAAAGAGTCAGATACGACTGACACTTTGACTTTTGCTCAACAAAGGGCTATCTTCTCCAGCCTTGCCTTCTCAAAGAAACTGGCAGCTTGGCTATTTCTCTCTTTTTTTAAGATTCTTTTTTATGTGGACCATTTTTAAAGTATTTACTGAATTTGTTACAATATTGCTTCCATTTTATGTTTTGATTTTTGGGGGTTTTTTTGGGGGGGAGGTCATGAGATATGTGGGATCTTAGTTCCCCAGCCAAGGATCAAACCTGCACCCCCTGAATTGGAAGGTAAAGTCTTAATTCCTGGACCACCAGAGAAGTCCCAGGCAGCTTTGTTCTCTTAACTTTTCCTGTCTCCAGCCTGAGATGAAAGTGCACATCCCAGGGCACCCAAATGTCAGAAATACAAAGGCACAAGCTTAAACTCCATTCTCAGGCTACCGTTCAAGACACAGGTCAGGATTTCTTTCCAGTTTCCATGTAAAGAGCAACTTTAATTACATTAAGCAACTTCAGCAACATGCAACAAATTATGATAAATTCTTTTAATTTCTATTCTGTTACAAATATTTTCTAATATTCTTTACTATGGCTTCTTAAATACACCCATCATTTAAAAGTAGATATTTAATTTCCAATTACATGGGGTTTTTAAAGCATCTTTGATGTTAATTTCTCATTTTGATACTAACTTCCCATTTAAATGTTTCCTTTGCTGCAATCACCTCCTGTGTTTGTTCAGTCTTTTAGCTTTATTGAGGCTTTCAATGGCTAAGTCAAAGACCTTTCTTGGAAAATGTCACATTGTCCTTGAAAATATGTGGATTATTTTCAAATATCTTTTGATATTGATTTCTAATGCAACTTCATAAGAGAACAGATCCTATATGATTTTAATAACTTCAGACCATGAACTTTTTGTACCTTTTTTATGTCCCTGGATATGTTTCACTGTCTCTTGGTTTATAGTCTATGGGAACTTGGATAGAATGTGTATCCTACTGTTGTGTGAAAATTGTATAAGTCTTCATTGTGTTGAATTGGTCTATAGCTTTGCAGGTCTACTGTATCCTTCTACTCTTCAGTCTATTCATTCTATTAATTTTTTGAGAGTTTGATATTAAAACTCCAACTAAAAATCTTCATTTATCTACCTAAAAAATAATTGTAATATATAATAGAACAATATGTAACTTTGCTCCATATTTTCCAAGTCTCCTATAAATGTGTTGCAATACTTTTATAATTAAAATTCTTTAATAAAAAAAATAAAAAAAATGCTATAAACAGAGTAGAAAAAATGATTTAAAAAATAAAGAGAAACTTTAAGATAAATTCTGTCCCTAAAATTCAGGTTTTTTTACTTGGAATAATTTGGAGTGTATCTTAAGATCACAGGAGCCATGAGGATAACACAGACTCTGCAGACTCTCCCGGGCTGAAACTTCCTTTCAAATCTTGTTTACCCCTGTACTGTCCACATGCCTGCACCATCCACATGCCTGTGGTGAATGTTACTAGCTCTTGTGCACTTGCAGTTGAGCAGATACAAATTTCAGCCCTTGAAATGTGCTGAAAATGTAAAAGACCACGTTTTGAAGTCTTAGGACTTAGAATTTAAAGTATCTCACTAATTTTATATTGATAACCCATATTATACATATACTGAGTTCAATCAAATGTAATGTGAAAGTTAATTTCACCTGTTCCTTTTCACTCTTTTTAAAGCAACTTCCAGAAAATTTACAGCTACATATGTGACTCACATAATGAGTATATATGCTGCTCTATACACTGAAATGCATCTCTAACTTTCAGTCAATTAGTATATGGCCCATCCCACACCTAGACAATCTACAAAATGAGAAGATGCCTTTGAGACCAAACAGACACTATACCACTTAAGAATACACTTGTAAAAAGTCCCCAGCACAAAAACAATCTATTCATTTAGTAATTTTCTGAATTAAGTAATCAATCAATTAACCAAGTAATGTATGTGCTAAATACTGTGTTGTGAATAGGATTAGAGCTGTGGACAGATTAGATAGACCTACGTCCATCAAAGTCAAGGTCAGCAGCATGGCCTCTGAAGCCTGACCATGTGGTCCACATCACGGCTCCACCCATCACCAGCCATGTGCTCTAGAAGGGAAACTGAAGCTGCTGCGGGAACACAGAAGTTGAACTGAAGGTCCAGGAGAGGATTTTTTGAGGAAGTGGTATGTAAGCCACCTGGCAAAGGATGAGTTAGGAATCGTTAGGCAAAAGTGAGGAAGAGATCACTCAGGCAGCTGGAACAGCAAGTGTTGAAAGCCAAGGCCGAAGATGAGTACGGAATACTGGGGGCCCTTGAAGAAGGTTTTGAATGAAGGGATCACAGAGGTGGACACTGTGGGACCAGGTGGCTGAGAGGCACTGCAAACCAAGAAGCAGTTGAGACCTTCTCCTAAGGAAATAGAAAGCTGTGGGATTTTCTGCAGGGCAGTCACATGATCAGATGTGAAACGATCACTTTGACTGCACTGTGTAGAGGATGGATTGGAGGGAAGCAAGAGCGGACACAGTAAAGTCATTTGGGGGGATTTCACGATGGTCCAGGTGAGAGGCGCTGATGGCTTGGACCAGAATGGCAGCAGTGAGAAGAAATTATAGATATGTAGCACAAGGACATGGCATTCAATCAGATGTGGAGCTGGGGCGCAGGGTGGTGAGGAAGAGGTCACATGTGAGGCCAGATTTACCATTTAAGGAACTGGACGAGGGGTGGCTTGTTCACTACCAAAGAGAATATTGTAAGGGGAACCTATTTGGAGGGAAAGGATAACTTCAGTCTTGGAAAGATATTCTTAGATATCTCTGGATATCTAAGAATGCATGAGCTCGTCTTCCAGACACAGTTTTGAGGCTGAAAGAGAGTGTAGGACAGGCCTGAAGCACTGTAATCTTCAAGAGTTGACCAGAAGACCTTCCTTAAGGAAAAGAGGATGAGAAGAAACAGCCCGAGCAATGTGAGAAAAGTCAAAATGGGAAAAGGGCATTTTTAGGAGGAACAATTGGTCAGCTATGTGGAATCACTCTGTAAGGTCAAACACTGGCAAATGTCCAAAACAACCCCAGTGATCTGGGGTTATTTACAACCTTGCCAAATCACTTGGTAGAGGGCAAGCAGGGAGGCTTGGTTGGATACAGCTGAGGGGAGGATGGAAATCCACGGGAGACAGGCAGCGTGCCTGAGAAATATGCCTGTGAGGACGTGGAAGGAAATGTGGCTTTAACTGCAGGGAAAAACAGACCAAATGGGAAGTTTTGTTTGTTGTTGTTGTTGTTTTTTAATAGAGAGAGCCTGTGAACCATTCAGTGGTGGTAGAAGTTAGCTGCAGATACGGAGGGTGGGGTACAGGCTGGGCAGGAGTGAGACAGCAAGGTTCCCAAACAGGTGGTTGGTTGTGGCAGTGGTCCAAAGCTGGGTTTAGGGGGAGGGCTGTTCCACGTCGTTTAGTTTATTTATTTTTGGCTGCCCTGGGTCTCCATCGCTGTGCGGGTTTTCCCTACTTGCCCCTCTCTAGCTGTGGTGCTCAGGCTTCTCACTGTGGTGGTTTCTCTTGTTGCGGAGCACAGGGGCTAGAGTGGGCGGGCTTTAGTAGTTTGCAGGCACAGTAACTGTGGGACACAGGCTTCGTTGCCTCGAGGCATGAGGTATCTTCCTGGATCAGAGATCGAACCTGTGTCTCCTGCATTGGCAGGCAGATTCTTTACTACTAAGCCTCTAGGGAAGTCCGGGCTGTTACAACTTAACGAAGAAACGTCAGGAGCTTTTTCCAGTAGGTCTCAAGGCGTGATACTGAAATACTGAGTTCTGATGAAATGGGTTCTATTGCTTTGTAACAAATCTTTTCCTTTCAGAGGTTGAGTAACCAAGCATTCCAAATCCTTGCTATTCAAAGCGTGGCCCTTGGACCAGCAGCATCAGCATTACCTGTGAGCTAGTTAGAAAGGCAGAATCTTGGGCCTCACTTCAGACATCTGTTAACCAGAATCAGTGTTTAAAAATGTTCTCAGAATTCCTGTATCCACTAAAATTTGAGAAACAGCATTCTAAATGACTTCCTATTAAAACTAAGAGTTGAGAACAGACTAAAGGATCAGAGCTGTAATCTACAGCAGATACATATACTTTAGGGACCTTGCATTTTTGTCCAATGGTTCTTTCAGCTATAAAAGCTTTTTTTTAAAGACGCACCTGTTTTAGCTACAGAATCCCTATCAATTTCTATAAGGGACAAATAGGATAAGTAAAAAGCAAAATAACACAATACTTTCAGCTTTGTGTTTTACTGTGTTGCCAGTACTGTTTTTTAAGGTAACCATTTATTTATTTATAATAGTGGATTTTTTTTTTTGACCACGTTGTGAGGGAGGTGAGATCTTAGCTTCCTGACCAGGGACTGAATGTGCACCAGCTGCAGTGGAAGTGCAGAGCCGTAGCCACTGGGCTACCACGTAAGTCCAGTGTTTGTTTTTTTATAAACTCTAGTTTATTGAGTACCTACTACATGCAGCATCCTGGTTCTGGGATGGCAGGTATTAACAAGAAAAATTCCCTGCCCTTAGGATTTCATATCCATCCTTACTCAGCTCAGTTTTGTAGCCTGCTATTATAATACTTCTTGGCATACACCCTCCACTCTCTTGTCCCCTAACTTCATTGTACTCATTCAGTGTCTAATTATTCATTCATTTATTCACCTAGTCAATGAATATACAATGACTCATCATCCAATATGTGCCAAGCACTGTTTCAGACACTTGGGACTCATCAGAAAAAGATCCTTGCTCTCCTGGAGCTCACATTTGAGACGGCCTGTGGTACAGGGTCTGGAGGAGAGGTTGGTGAAGGAGAGATGGGCACCAGCAATAGGAACAAATAAACTACCCACCTTGCAATACCCCTTCTCCGGTTAAGTCCAGCTCACTGGTTTCTCTGCAGTTGAAGTTGGCTTAAGAAAAGCATACACGCAGACTGACAGGTCTCAGACCCACAGTCACCGCCACTGACCTCAGTGGGGCCTTCTGTCCTGCCAGGCAATCCCAACCCACGTTCCATCACCAGCACCATCTACCCCAGTCTTTGCTGAGAACTCACCTAATATTTTCTATCTCTTTCTAAACCTCTAAAGTCTATAAAGTCCCCAAATGCCAGAGCATCCTTTCCCATGCGAATCTCATCATGAACATCTTTTTGTCATAATAGACTTCAATACATAGGTTCCCATTGCTTTAAAAAGAAAGATTAAATGTCCTAATATACAATAGGACTCCTTTTTCACCCACATACAGGCTCCTTTTTTCCACCCACTTTCTATGCCCCCCATTTCTAGCATACAAACCACAGCAGAAGCTGAATCCTGGCACATGTAGTTACTCTGTAAATGTTTTTAAATCAAAGGGTCTTAGATTTCCCATTTCTGCCATTGATTTCTTCTACTTGGGTTCATACCTCTACGTAAAATAATAGTCTATTGAAAGGATTATCTCAGTGTTGCTGCAGTAGAACTGAAATGGACAGTATTGAACCCTCAAAAACAGTGTTGGCTCCAACACCTACCTCTTAGAGGCTCTTGCCATTTTATCATCATTATCATAAATACTGATATAAGGCTCCTTTTTTATCACAGCAGGAATAGAGTTGAATACTTTGGTCTTTTGTTGGAAGTTCTACCCACTGGGTTTAACTTTTGATATCTTAAAACCACAAAATCTTTAATTAAGGCCCCTTGCTGCCCAACAGCACCCAGAACACCTGCACCCAGGATTCCCACTCCCCCTGAGTCCTCTCTTGGTTCTTCTTTTCTGCAGATGGTCCCAACATGCCCAGCTTCCTTCCAGCCTCCTCCTTCGGCATACAGAAGAACTTCTCAGCGAGCCACAGCAGCAAAGCAATGCTGAACTCACGATCTGACTAATCAAGAATAATTAGAACATTTATTTTCCATGATCTATTTTGCTATTATTGCAGCCTACTATCAGGGTAACTTTTTTAGCAGCTATTTCACACTCCCGAAGCCTATTTAAAGCTTGTGGTCAGTTATGACCCTCTCTATTTCTCCCCCCATAGGAAGCATTGCCAAAGTATTTCCCCAAGCTCTGGCTTCCCTGGGGACCACCAGAGAGCCAGGGCTGTGAACCTCACCCCGTGGAACTGTGACTCCAATGATGACAGGGCCATGTGCGAGCTACCAGAAGCTCCTCTTCTAGAGAACAGTCTATTTATAAGCCCAGTCTTCTCAAAGGACCTGAGCTGACCAGGCTATTTACCTTTCCAGAAGCTCATTTTATCCACGACCTTCCCTTTCTCTGACCAAGTCCACACACACTCTAATCTGCTTCCGACAATTCAATATCCACCTAATTAATTGTCTCTCCTCACTCTCAGGTTATGGGGGCTTGACTGTTTTTTGTTTTTCAATAAGTGGGGAGATCAAGAAACCCAAACCCTCTTCACCAACCAGAGGCTCCGCCCTCTGCCCCGGGGTGGCCTGAAATCGACGCCAGAGAGCGAGCGGAGGGCAGAGCACAGGCTCGTCGCTGCCGCGGGGCAGTGAAGGGTCACTCTAAGCACTGCTGCTGCTGGACGCGTCAGGGGGCTGCTGCTGGCTCCGCACCGGGTCTTCCTCCGCCCTCTCTCCGCAGATTGCTTCTCAAAAGGAGTCTGCAGCTGAAACTTCAGCATCGCAAGTCGGGGAAGCACCTCACACAGGAGGGTAAGGAGCTGCGGCCCCAGTCTCCAAATCTGGGGGGTGAATGACGGAGCGTGGAAGGGGGGTGTCTCTGTGTTCGCAGTGGTAGTGATTTTATAGACAACGGTCTCCCCTCCGTCACGTCCTCCAGTCCTGAAGCTGTGAGCCAGAAAACGTTTTCTTGAAATCTAAGGAATATGCTAGATGAGGAGGAAGTATAGTCATAGAAAGGCGTGAAAGCAAAGTGACTGATAATTACTAACACTCATTTTAAGTTTCTAATGCTAATGTAGGTTTTTCTTTTTCTGTGTTAGAAAGGAGGGAGGGGGAGATAAACCTCTGAGGTTTTTGTTCATAAAGTTTAGAAGTTCATCTTCATTTTTATCAGGAACATCAGGAACATTTAGTATCTGATAAGTTTAGATAAAATATAATCCGTTGTGTTGAAATCAGTACCAACAAATCAGACAGCTCTTTGAATTCCCAGAAAGAGAGCCTATTGACAAAATGTCTCCTGCAAAAAAAGAACAGCTTTTCATTTAACTTTAAAATAAGTTTTTGTTCCAAGTGTGCACCTGTGGCAATACTGACGTGTGTTTTATGCTAGAAATCATTTTGGAAGTGGAACAGTAAAATGGAAAACCCCCCTAAAGCTGGACTTGGCTTAAAATGGCAAGAGGCAGAGGCCGGCTGTTTCTATTCCCGGAGTCAAGCTGCCGGGCAGACACACGCGGTGGCTGGAATGTGCTGGGGCCGGGCAGGCGCAGCTGCCGCCCCCTGGGCGAGAAGGCCTCTGGGATCCCAGCTCGGCCTGGCAGGAGAGTAACAGTGACCCTTGGGCACACAAGGCTGCCCAGGCTGCGCGGGCAGAGGCCTCCCCGGAGGCGGGGTGGCCGGCGGAAGCAAAGCACACGCTCTTACACTCTCACTTACGACGTGACGGTTCCACTCTGCAATCGCTTCTAGGAGGTTTCATCTGAAATCTGTTTCAGGCCATGAGGGACGAGTGTGATCCTGTCACGTGGGCCTGCCCCTCGTAAAAGAGGGTAGAATTACATTAGCATTTCTTGCAGCCTCACTTCAGTCCAGTGGTTCGGATCTATTGGATTGGCCAAAAAGATGTTATGGGAAAACCAGAACGAACTTTTTGGTCAACCCAATATTTGGGGTTATGGACCTTTTTCTGAACCTATGAAAGCTCTGGGCCCACTTAGAGAAAAATACACATGAACGCACAAGCAGAATATGTTTTCATAATATTCCAGAAATTTTCATGCAATTCCTGGACTGCTGAAACCCAACCCAGAAAAGGGTTGCCTGATATAATTCAGGACAGCCAGGTACCTTGAATTTCAGATACAAACCAATTTTTAGTGTAAGTTTGTCCCAAATATAGCATGGGATATACTTACATTCTAAAAGATGATTAGTGGTTTTTCTGAAATTCAGATGTATCTAGAAATCTTCTATTTTTATTTGCTAAAGTTGGCAACTCAGACCCAAATGCATGATTCCGGGATGAAGAATTTTCCATCTCTGTTGGTTTATCCATAGTTAATCATGAGTTGATACTACCAGTCTAAAAGGCCATACTGAAGGGGGTTCAGGGAGAAGAAGTGACACAGACCAGACTTTGACAATTCTAACAGCAAAAGCCAGCTGTTTATTCTTAATCTCTGTAAAATTTTAGAACTGAAAGGTATATACCTCCTCATTTGACAGATGATTAAACTGAAATCTTAAAAAATTGAGTGTTTTGCCACAGATCATTCAGATGGTTACAGCAATATTAACACCAAAACCCAATTCTCAGTTCCGTGATGACCAGATCATTAGTCTTACAAACCAGATTTCCAACCTTGCTTCTCACAACCTTAACATACACATACCGAAGACTAGAGACAAGAAAGAGCTATTTTACTAAAATTTTCAACAAAATCAAGACCAAAATTCTTAGCACAGAGTCCTTACATCGTGTATGCAGGTTTAACAGAAGGTAGCTTTAGGTATAGAGTCTGTACACTTTATAGATAGACAGGCCTCTAGCTAAGTTGATTCATAAGAAATTGGCAATATTTGTCTTTAAGCAAAAGTTGATAACTTCGTATTCAACCTAACACTTAAAAGGAAGTGTTTGATTCTCTGGTCAACAAATTCATGCAAGATCTCCTTGAATCTACTTTTGCTTTTGGCTTACACAAACTACTAGAGTTTCATAGCTTTACTACCCCTAATAAGACAAAGAAACTCACAGGCTCTGACTGTCTAAACAAATCTGTCTCACATTGAGAAGGACAGCTTCAGGGCTTCAGTTTGGAGCCAGAAAGAACCATTTCATGTTCTCCACATCCACCTTTTGACATTATAAACTTGAGTTCCACCACATTCAGTCTCTATCTGCTCATGTTGAAAGGAGCTAACCTTTTAACCTATGAAAGATTACAAGCTGCTTTGGATGTGAGGGTAATACAGGGGGTCAGGATTCAATCTGGATTTGGATCTTTGCTCCACTACACATTATATACCCAGTGTGTGAACTTGGATATGTTTTTTAAATTCTCTCAGAATATTAATTTCTTCATTTGTAAAGTGAACATAATATCACCTACCTTTTTGGAATTTTCATGATGCTTAAATTTATAAAAATAAAATCATGTATTTACCTAGGTACAGAACACAGTAGTCCTCAACGTTTGCTAGTTCTATAAATATTATGAATATTTTAGGTAGAAACAAAGGTAATGGTTTCCATTGCATACAGAGTCTAGATTCATGCTTGATGATTTATATTTAGGAGTTAATTATTCACATACTTAAAATTTTCAAAGACAAAAGACCATGGCATATTTGATAGCTCATGTACCTGCCCACCCATTGATCACATGTTGAATACCTGATCCTGTTGTCATAAAATGACAGAAGTGCTGAAAGCAGGGGTGGGCAGTGGGAGGAGAGTGTGGCCTTATGTTGCCTTTTGCCCACTTTCTAATGGGCAGCTCTTCTAGGGCACCTGGGAGGTTGCTCTGGGAAACAGTGGATGTAGCAGAGGGGGAAGGAGGCTGTGGGGTTCAAGACCAGAGAAGATTCTCCAGGTTCCCTCCACAGAATGGAAGCATGGCTCGGTTGGGAGCCTTCTGCAGCCTTCTGCACCCTGCAGCTCTTTTACTCAAAAAGGGAAGGGAGAGAAGGCTGGCAGTGCCTCCAAATAGCTGCTCATCCCATTACACAACCTCAGCTGCCCGGGCTGGACCTGCTCTGTCTAGTGTGTCCTGCTAAGGCAGGGCCACTCACGGTCCCAGGGTGCTGGAAAAGTTCTTCCATCCCAAGGGGACGATTCATTAGACCCCCACAGTGGGGAGGGAGAATCCAGCCCTTTGTGCTTCAGAGAAAAACAGAGAAACAGTCTTGAAAGTGTCCCAGCTGCAGGCCGCTCAGCTAGGCTGACCGTGCAGACCCCATGCAGACTGACTGTGACCCCAGTCAGAGCCCCGCTCCGGGGTGTGGGACCCATGGCGACAGCTACCAACCTGGGGGGTTCCCTGAGCCACCAGCCACAAAGCACTCACTCGTCAAAAAAAAGAAAAACGCCTTGAAAACAACAAGTTGAATGCTCATCCAACTTTGAGTTGATATAATAAGAATGGAAGGCTTTCCAAATTGTTACTCAACACCTGGGTTATAGTCTGGATCATATAAGGACGTGTACAGGCAACTAACTCACTGGCGTAACCTCTGCCTCTCCCTTGCAGCCACATTTTGGTATCATCTGTGGCCATTATTTGTGATCATTTACAGTATGACCCAGGGGTGCATAATGAACATTTGTATAATTGTAAAAACTCATACACACACACACATATATATTAGCTTCCCTGGTGGCTCAGATGGTAAAGAATCTGCCTGCCAATGCAGTAGACGTGGGTTTGATCCCTGGATTGGGAAGATATCCTGGAGAAGGAAATGGCTACCCACTCCAGGATTCTTGACTGGAGAATCCCATGGACAGAGGGGCCTGGCAAGCTCCGGTCCATGGGATCACAAAGAGTAGACACTCCTGAGCAACTAACACTTTCACACATAATAACTGAAAAATCCAGGGAAGGTTCTGGTGCATTGTTTTGACTACATGTTCACATATAACCTTGGGGCTGAGTAGTACATGTCTGTGGATGTTCCATTTTTTTCTAATCTCACTCCCTAAGCCCACATCATCAGCCTAGCAACGCAGCACTACCATCAGATGAGTGAATAGCAGTGAATTAAACTGTTCCCCTTTCCTTCCATTCATGACCCAGGCTGCCTGCTTATAACTTCTTTCCTTTAAGGCTGTCTTTGCTTTTCATTTAAGTGTGACTGGTGTAGAACAATGCTGGGTGTGCTAGTCACGTGGTATGGTGAGAGTGTGTATGTTTGTCCCTAGCGTGTCATGTCAGAAAGGCCTCGGTATGAGGGCCTGGAGGGTCTTCCAAGGCTTCCCAGGGCGGCTGCGGAGAACAGAGAACCTGCAGCAGGGCCCGGAGCACCTAGCAGCCACCCTACCATTCTTACCCTAATCTGAGAAGGGCTGTGCCCAAGGCCCTGTCTCCCTGGGAGATGCCAGAGGAAAAGCGTTGCCCAGGGTGTGGGAGGCGGTGGCCATCTCCGCAGCCGAGAGGACGTCATCAGGACCTGGCCCAGCTTCCAAGGAGGGAGGCTGGGCCCCAGGCTCCTCNAGAACCTGCAGCAGGGCCCGGAGCACCTAGCAGCCACCCTACCATTCTTACCCTAATCTGAGAAGGGCTGTGCCCAAGGCCCTGTCTCCCTGGGAGATGCCAGAGGAAAAGCGTTGCCCAGGGTGTGGGAGGCGGTGGCCATCTCCGCAGCTGAGAGGACGTCATCAGGACCTGGCCCAGCTTCCAAGGAGGGAGGCTGGGCCCCAGGCTCCTCGGAGGCGTCTGCAGTGTTGCTGAAGGAACACAGCCCCAGCCGAGTACACCTGGGCAGGTGCTGGGAGGTGCAGACCTAGAGAATAGAATGCAACGGCAGCTCTCGTAAAGAAAGGCTGGACGTATGAGCATATCTGGGGAAATACAACCACCAGGAAGGGGTCTGCAGGCTCTGATTTCAAAACTTTTAAACGGTCCCCTGCACCTAAGAGCTAAAGAAGCCTTTACAAAGTGCTTTTGAGGACTCTAAAAACCCTCTCTTATTTAAGATATATATACATATTTAAAATATATTAATTAAGAACAGTAAGATTAAATAAATTAATATTAAAATATTATGTTAAAATATCATTAAAGTATTAATGTTTAAATATTATTTGAATATTAATATTTCATAATAATACTTTTAAAAATAGATGTTCCACGGTGGCAACTCTGTTAGAAATTTGTATGTGAGTCATAGGAGGAAACTGATAAAAACAAAACAAAAACCACGCATATCTGGGAGAAAGCATGCATATCCTGGATCATCTATCAGACCAGCTGATGTCTCACCCAGTAGGGGCCTGGGGAAATGGGACAAAGGCAAGAGGATTCAGATAGNGTCATAGGAGGAAACTGATAAAAACAAAACAAAAACCACGCATATCTGGGAGAAAGCATGCATATCCTGGATCATCTATCAGACCAGCTGATGTCTCACCCAGTAGGGGCCTGGGGAAATGGGACAAAGGCAAGAGGATTCAGATAGAGGGTTGAGAGGTCTCCAATGGAACGCCAGGGCAGCAGGAAGCGGGAAGGCCAGACTATGGAGGAAAGAGAAGGTGGCAACAGGAAGCAAGAGCAGGAAGCCGTGGTGGAAACGTGACCGAGGGCACTAGGGCCTCGATGTGTCCTCTCCTTCCTGGAGGTCTCTTTATCCTTCCCAGTCGTGTACCAGCTTCTCAGGTTCAAACCCTTCCTGGCGCCCAGCATCCTTTCTGTGTTGGTCTGGTGTTACCTGCCCACCTGTCTCCATCACTCCAGCCGTCTCGGTCTGCACATCCCACTCTGCTTCCACAGGGTAAAGCC
>SJYV01018870.1:781507-795464 GCA_006410875.1 Neotragus pygmaeus | reverse complement strand
TGGAATTTCACAGTTCACATACTGCTGAAGCCTAGCTTGGAGAATAAGCATATACAAATTGAAGTCGTTTTATCATAATTAGTAGTATGAGAAGAAGGGACAGTTAGCCCTAGTCTTCAACTTCTAGAAAATTAAAAATCCCTTACATGCATGCACACACATATATAGAAGTTTGCACAAATTTATACACAGAGAAATATCTGTATGGGTATGTATCTATACATATCCAGTCAGTGTTATTCATTTATGCATGCACAGAGGAATACACACAGAACAATCTGCATCTGTATATCTATACCCATATTCAGTCATAAACACTGAAGTGGACTTTAATTTCAAACATATGCAAACCCACAGAGCTATGCTTCCATATACATAAATGGCATTTGTACACATCTACAAACATACACATAAAAAATAGGTTCNCTGCATCTGTATATCTATACCCATATTCAGTCATAAACACTGAAGTGGACTTTAATTTCAAACATATGCAAACCCACAGAGCTATGCTTCCATATACATAAATGGCATTTGTACACATCTACAAACATACACATAAAAAATAGATTCCTCCAAAGACTTTGCTGCTGAGATTTTCAAAGCCAGCTTCTAATCTGATGTCTCCACAACAAACTCTATGTAACATGAGCCTGATATCCTGACTAGAAAACTTGCCTACCCAGTATTTTTCAATCCCAGGGCCTCCTTGGAATGATCCAGGCCTCCAGTGAAAGAAGTGAGACAGGCCCAAATAGGCCAGATGTCAGGAAGGAAATATGCTAGGGACATGCATGATCCTCTCCAGGGCACAACCATGAAGCATGAGCAAAGCTGCAGTCTGTCATCCTCACCATCTGTGCCCTTTGCTGCAAGTCAGATACTTGCTGGGAAAAGCATCCTTCAAAATTAGCTTGTTCATCTTGGTTCTCACCTTCCCCAATAATACTGCCCTGTTAAAGAGACAGCATGAACACCAGAAAGATCTCTGGACTCAGAGTTAATATCAATTGTTAAGAGAGCACTAATTTTTCCACATTAGAAAGGTATGTGGGGCTCTAATGTCTTCAAAACAAAGAAGAACTGGAAGTGGTGTATACTAAGGATACTTCTTTCCCTACATTCTAAGCTGCCACATAAAAGGCAAGTTTCCAAAAATGTAGACCTTCTTATGAATTGCCTAAGAAAATATCTCTCTGCTATGGAAGGAGGTTCTCAAAATACAGTTTCTAGAAGCAAGTGGTAAACTGTAAAGGTACTGGTTCAGGAACCAGAAGACCTGAATCCTAATCCCAATTTTGTGATTAAAAACATT
Source organism: Neotragus pygmaeus (assembly GCA_006410875.1). NCBI lineage: Eukaryota > Metazoa > Chordata > Mammalia > Artiodactyla > Bovidae > Neotragus > Neotragus pygmaeus. The sequence continues at coordinate 794,149 of SJYV01018870.1, read as the reverse complement.
CTGAAAAACATAGTCCTTTATGTATATATATATATATATATATATATATATATATACACATACATACATACTGTTGAGACCTAACAGAAGCCATGACAAGCTTCAAGGACTAAAGTAAGAAAAAGTTACAATCATGGGAAAAGTTGGGTCACTGCCCAGAAGGGGCTGAGATTATCATCCCCCCCGACCTTGAGACTCAGAGAGCCACCATATTCCCTGTAGTCTGGTTAGAACTAGCCCAGATAACACGAAACGTCCCTAAGCAAGCCCGCATGTGCAAAAACTAGCCAATTAGTATATACCAAAAAGCCTTACGTCCGCACACACGCATTGTATAACCAATCAGCTTATGCCAAATAGCTGTCTTTGTTCTAAGTCTATAAATACCCCTGTAATCCTGGGCTCGGGGCCCTCTTGCCTTACTCCACTGCGTTGGAGGTGGCGGAGTGCCCTAACTCGAGTTAGAAATAAAGTCCCTTCTTGCTTTTGCATGCTGTGGTAGGTTGATCTGTCCATCTATGTGGAGACCTGGACCTGGAGCATAACACATACATACACATATAAACATAATCATATATATATTTATATATAATATATATAAACATAGTCCTATATATACATATATTTATATATATAAAGAGTTTACATAAAGACCATTTATTATTACCACCCCACTTTTCATTTGAATGATAAAAATCAGTTCCTTGAGCAAAAAACTGGGCTTGCCTACCTAAAAGATACAGTCAACACATTATCACATAATGCTGTGCTGTGTGCTTAGCCACTCAGTTGTGTCTGACTCTTTGTGACCCCATGGACTGTAGCCTGCCAGCCTGCTCCATCCACAGGGATTCTCTAGGCAAAAGTACTGATGTGGGTTGCCATGCCCCCCTCCAGGGGATCTTCCCAACTCAGGGATCAAATCCAGGTCTCTTGCAATGCAGGCAGATTCTTTACCATCTAAGCTGCCAGGGAAGCCCATGAACAATGGAGTGGGTAGCCTATCCCTTCTCCAGGGGATCTTCCCAACCTAGGAATCAAACCAAGGTCTCCTGCATTGTAGGCAGATTCTTTACAAGCTGAGCTACCAAGGAAGCCCATCACATAATAACTGTTATCAATTAAAAACAAATATGATAATGATGGTGTCATTTCCTATGGTACTGTTTTATAACCTATAAAAAAAAAAAAACTTCTACATTAGGGAGTTATCTACCTCTGTTAGAAATTTTTTGAGTTATAAAATTTCAATACATCCAGAACAGCCTGTGGGTTTTTCTTCTGCTCCAACTCAGTGATATTTGATGTTTGAAGTGAGTGGGCTCACTGCTCTGACATTCCCTATAAGACAGACATGCAAGGCTGTTAGCAAGGCACAGTCCCAGGGACACTGAAGCAAATTCAGAACTAACTGTAGTAACTGACAGCAGCTAAAGATGACTTCACCCATTCCTTTCTCTCTTCCATCAGAGCTCCTCACAAGTCTCTCTTATCACACATCTCACTATATCAGTCATTTCTTGAGATGTTTGCTCCTCCTTTAGAGCATGAATCATGTCTGATTTGTCTCTGGATCATCAGTGCCCAGCACAGAGTCACTACCAAGAGAACACTTAACCCAGGTCTATTTAAGGAATGGCGATTCAAAGGATTCTCTAGTACAATTCTGGAGGGGAGGAAAGTGTCCCTCTCAAGAATATAAGAAGAGGACTTCCTTGGTGGCAGAGTGGATAAGAATCCATCTGCCAATGCAAGGAAGATGGGTTCAATCCCTGGTCTGGGAAGATTCCACACATCCAAGAGCAACTGAGACCATGTGCCACAACTATGGAGCCTGTGCTTTAGAGCCTGAGAGCGGCAACTACTGAGCCCATGTGCTGCAGCTATTGAAGACCAAGTGCTCAGAGCCTGTGCTCCACAACAAGAGAAGTCACTGTGATGAGAAGCCCACTCACTGCAACAAAGAGTAGTTCCCACTCGCCATAACTAGAGAAAGCCTGAGTGCAGCATCAAAAACCCAGGGTAACCAAAAATAAATTACTCAATTAACTTTAAAAGTTTTTTTTAAAAGACTGTAAGAAGATAGTAATGAGGGTCTCAGGCAAAGAGAGAGACATCAGAAAGTCTGGAAAGAACGGAATCTAACAGTGTATAATATAACCAGAACTGTGAAAGACCAAAGCTCTTTCTGTGACCCAGGGCTTACTCTAAACTCACCTGGGACAGCATCAAAAACAATGTGGATCATGTGCTCAAAATCTGAACGAAGAGAAATCTTGGGTCATTCCTTCTTTTGCCTTTTTTCTTTCTTGCAAGAGCAACAGGGAAAGGTACAAAAATCAAGGACATTATTATAATAATAGGCTTATTTAGCTATCTATTCAGCTCTAAACTCCCATAAGGGCTTCCCTGGTGGCTCAGACAGTACAGAATCTGCCTTCAGTGTGGGAGATTCGGGTCCAACCCCTGGGTCAGGAAGATTCCCTGAAGTAGAGAATGGTTAAAATCTCCAGTATTCCTGCCTGGAGTATTCCATGGACAGAGGGGCCTGGCAGGCTCCTACAGAGGCCAAGCATTCTCTACTTCACAAGTGTATTTTCAGAGCCCAGTGTGGGACATGGAAGCTCAATCCATGATTAAAGGCTTAATTTTTCATTGATTCCAAAACAGGCAGTCTGGCCCAGATCCTAAGCTCTAAACGACTGTGCTATGCTGAATCCCTAGGCTAGGACCTTAAAGAATCATTAATTCCAGGGACTTCCCTGGTGGTCCAGTGGCTAAGACTCCACATTCCAATGTAGGGGGACTGGGTTTGATCCCTGGTCAGGTAACTAGATCCCACATGCTACAACTAAAGATCCAGCAACTAAGAAATGTTGCAGTCAAATAAAATAACTATATATTTTAAAAAAAAAAGGAAAAATCATTAACTCCAAATGCTTATAGTCATCCCTCTCTCAACAAGGGTCTTGCATAAAGCAGATATTCACTAAGGTCCTGATGACCTGGCAGGAAAAATGTGTATATTTTAAGGAGCTGTAACCTTTTTAGGGGATGAATTGTTTTTTTCCCAGATTTCTATGTCCTAACTCCCAGTACCTCTGAATGTGATCTTATTTAGAAATAGGGCCTTTGCAGGCATAATTAGTGAAGTTTTGGCCCACACTAGCGTAGAGTGGGCCCCTAGTCCAGTGAGTCTGGTCAGATCAGTCACTCAGTCATGTCAGACTTCTTGCAACACCATGGATTGCAGCACACCAGGCTTCCCTTCACCAACTTCCGGAGCTTACTCAAACTCATGTCCATCAAATCAGTGATGCCATCCAACCATCTCATTCTCTGTCATCCCCTTCTCCTCCCACCTTCATTCTTTTCCAGCATCAGGGTCTTTTCCAGTGAGTCAGTTCTTCACATCAAGTGTCCAAAGTATTGGAGTTTCGGCTTCATCATCAGTCCTTCCAAAGAAAATTCAGGACTGATTTCCTTTAGGATGGACTGGGTGGATCTCCTTGCAGTCCATGGGACTTTCAGGAGTCATCTCCAACACAGTTCAAAAGCATCAATACTTTGGCATTCAGCTTTCTTTATGGTCCAACTCTCACACTCATACATGATTACTGGAAAAACCATAGCCTTGACTAGATGGACCTTTGTTGTCTGGTATACTTATTAGAAAAAAAATTGGGACAGATGCACACAGTAGAACATCTTAAGATAAAGGCAGAGATCAGAGTGATGTTTCTTCAAGCAAAGAATCACCAAAAATTGCCAGCAAATTACCAGAAGCAAGAGGAGAGGCATGGAACAGATTTTTCCTCACAGCTCTCAGAAGGAACCAACCCTACAAACACCTTCATCTTGGACTTCTAGCCTCCATAAATAAAACAATAAATTTCTGTNAGCAAAGAATCACCAAAAATTGCCAGCAAATTACCAGAAGCAAGAGGAGAGGCATGGAACAGATTTTTCCTCACAGCTCTCAGAAGGAACCAACCCTACAAACACCTTCATCTTGGACTTCTAGCCTCCATAAATAAAACAATAAATTTCTGCTGTTTAAACCCCTTAGTTTGTGGTAATTTGTTGCAACAGCTCTAGCAAACTAATATAACCCTCTTCCAACTGAGTTTCTGGTTCTTCCAATTAGCTAGACCTCAGCAGGCATCTGCAAATGCAACCCAGCTGAAACAGGCTTCAATATTTACCTTCCTAGGCTCAGCTTAATGATCTTTCTTCCTAGATGGGAACCTACAGAACCAAGATTTTAAACATCTGCAGAAACCCTCTGTTTCCTCCAGCAAGGGTTCTTCCTCCTTCGATGTCCTAGGAAGGAGGCAGAGCACAGGGTTGTGTCGTCTAAACTCCCAGAGAACTTCCTACAGATCACCTGGTGGTACTGGTTTCAGGAGATAACTGCAAAAACTACCGTTAATGGTATCCAGATGGCACTAAGAATTTTGTATGCATTATTTCACCAAATACTCATGAAATGCTACAAAACAAATATTAATATCTCCATCTTATAGATAAGAAAACATAATTACTTCTTTTTAATAATTTGCTTGACCTTGCCTGAGTATCAGTGACATGTATAACATACAACCATAAAACTTGACATCTAGGCAAACCAGAAACACTTTGCAGGCCTGTGCGGCAAGGCCAAAATATCCCTTCTTTAAGGTGAGTGAGGAAAGGCCAGGAGCCCTGAGTCTCTGACTCTTCCCACTATCAATCTCCCAGGAAAACCACCACAGTTTCTCCTTGGAGGAAAAGTTATTCTCCACACTATCAAAATCATGGCACAAAATCCTTGGCTCCATGTCAAGCTGGACATTTTTCCACCTAGAAATACCCAGGATCAAACACCAGCAAGGCTCAGCACCAAAGAACAGAAGCCCCAAATTCATCTCTAAAAGAATTCACTGAGCAGTATCTTGGCTGGGCTCAGACAGGGCCTGAACGCTAGGCTTGCCTGGACCTCTCCTCGGAGTTCATATTAAAAGTATAGGCTGCAGCCCATTAGCTAAAATAAGGCGCCCAAATTCACACTTAAGGCCTCAGTGCCCAGAAGAGCTGGGCTGCATTTACATGATCCACTTACTCTTAACACTTGTTCTATTGCCTTCCCAGGCTGACAAGTCTGAGCCGCACTACCAGACTGAATAGTCCCAGCACCAGAGAAACTGTGTTACCAACAGAGCCCATTTTAACAATTCCTGGGAAATCAACATAGAATCTGGTGATAAACTCTAACCTTTTTTTTTCCTTTGTGCTGCTTAGCTTCACTTGCTCAAGTGTAGTTGTGCCGAGGCCCCTTACCGGGGTCTTCAGACCAGAGTCCCTATTGAGAAATGGATGATCACAAAACTGAAGCTCCACAGGCTGTGGGCAGAAGCTCAGACAAGACATCCCATCCGAGATGGTAGCGGCAGGCCATGTGCAGAGGCACTGCACCTGGCACTGATCAGCAGCACAGAAAGCCTATGAGAACTCCACCCCGTCCCCACTGAGAACTCAATAAAGCAGCCCCACCCACGGCCTTTCAGGGAGAACTGGGGCTCTAGAGCACAGTCTCACACCTCTCAGTTCTTTTCCAAAGAATAAAACTTTCCTTTAGCCCATTAGCTAAAATAAGGCCTCCAAATTCACACTTCAGGCCCCAGTGCCCAGAAGAGCTGGGCTGCATTTACATGATCCACTTACGCTAACATTTGTTCTATTGCCTTCCCAGGTTGACAGGTCTGAGCCAAATTCAATCTCACCCCATTGGCTCAAACGGACACCAGGCAGGAGGACCCCTGCTGCTGCTGCTAAGTCACTTCAGTCGTGTCCAACTCTGTGTGACCCCATAGATGGCAGCCCACCAGGCTCCCCCGTCCCTGGGATTCTCCAGGCAAGAACACTGGAATGGGTTGCCATTTCCTTCTCCAGTGCATGAAAGTGAAAGTGAAGTCGCTCAGTCATGTCTGACTCTTCGTGACCCCATGGACTGCAGCCCACCAGGCTCCTCCATCCATGGGATTCTCCAGGCAAGAGTACTGGAGTGGGGGGCCATTGCCTTCTCCAGGACCCCTACTGGGGCCTGACTCAAAAGGGTCAATGACAAGAATACCCATAGCACTTTATAATAGATTCACGTTTCATAATAACTACAATAATCACCTCCATTTGTGTCATGCTCTAGCGTTGACAAAGCACTTTCATGTATGGTTGTTCATTATAGCAGGGGTCCTCAGCCCTTGGGCCTCAGACTAGTACTGGCCCTTGGCCTGAGAGGAACCCGGAAGCACAACAGGAGGTGCGTGGAAGGCGAGCATAGCTTCATCTGCTGCTCCCCATCATTTACATCACTGCCTGAACCATGCCCCTCCACCGCCACGCCTATCTGTGGAAAAACCATATTCTTCAAAACTGGTCCCTAGCGCCAAAAAACGGGGACCACTGCATTAGACCCTCAAATCAACTGTGTGACAGCAGGACAAGGATTATGGTGCTCATTTGACAGAAGAAACAGAGATCTCAAGAAATTAAATAGCCTGCCCAAGGTTACAGAACAAGCTAGCAGTGGATCTGGGGCCAGGATTGAGGTCTTCAGACTCCCAGCCCCAAGGCCTTTGTATTCTGTTGCTCTGCCTCCTCTGGACAGCGGCCACCCACGACGGTGTTCTCGCAGCTCTCTCTCAAGGCAGTCCCCAAGTTATTAATGATTTTATCTTCTATACAGTATCAAGTTTATTCACTATTATCCATCACCACACTATTTCATACATTCTTTTCTGTGGCCTGAATCATTCTAATAGTAACCTGTCACCTGCATTCTGCTCCCCTCCACAGCAAACAGTGGCCAGGGTGATCCATAGCCTTGCTCTTCAGTATCAGCATCCAGAAAACTGCTGGAAATGTGGAATCCCAAGCTCCACCCTGAACTACTAAATCAGAATCTAAGTTTTAACAAGATCCCAAATGATTCATATAAATTTTACATATACACATAAGATCTGAGAATCAAGAGTATGAGAAGGGAAACCAGAGACAGGAAGAAAATATTTGCAAAAGATATACAGTTGGCCTTCTGTATCCATGGGCTCTTGATCCATGGATTCAACCAATTGTGGATCAAACATATTTGGAAAAAATTTCAGAAAGTTCTAAAAATCCAAATTTGAAATGCTTTACTGTAAACTGTTTACATAGTATTTACATTGTAGTTGCAGTGATTTAGATAGTATTTATAATGTATCAGGTGTTACAAGTAATCTTGAAATAAGTTAAAATATATGCAAAAAATGTGTATAGGTTATACACAACTATGCCATTTTATATAATGACCTAATGTCTATGGACCATGGTACCTGCAGCAGTCCTAAAACAAATTCCCCATGAATGCTAAGGAAGGACTGCATCTGATAAAGGATTATTATATAAACTGTACCAAGAACTCTTAAAATCAAGCAAGAAGAAAACAAAAAACCTGATTAATAAAATGGGCAAAAGATCTGAACTGACACTTCACCAAGAAGATACGCAGTCAGAAAAGATGCTCAATATCATGTCATTAAGGAACTACAAATTATAACAATGGTAAAATATCACTTCACACCTATTAGAATTGCCAACATCCAAAACTGAAAACACCAAATGCTCATGAGGATGTGGTGCAATAAGAAATTTCATTCATTGCTGATGGGAATGCAAAATGAAAGACAAGTTGGCAGTTTCTAAGAAAATTAAACATACATTTACAATACAAACCAGCAATCATGCTCCTTGGTATTTACCCAAGTGAGCTGAAAACTATGTTCATAGAAAGCTTGCAGATGGATGTTTATAGCAACTAAACTGTCAAAACTTGGAATCAGGATGTCCTTCAGTAGGTGTATGAATAGGTACACTGTGGTACATCCAGAAAATGAAATATTACTCAGCACTAAAACGATAAGAACCCTTAACTAAAAATTATTAGGTGAAAGAAACCAATTTGAAAAAGCTACATACTCTAGGATTCCAACTAGATGGCATTCTGGAAAAGCCAAAACTGTGGAGACAGCATAAAGATCAGTGGTTTTCATGTGTTACTGGGGAAATAGGGATAAATTAGGGGAGCACAGAGAAATTTTAGGGCAGTTAAAACTATTCTGTATGATACTATAATGGTGGAGGCTTGTCAATACACATTTTTCGAAATCCATAGAATGAACGACATCAAGCCTTAACCCCAATATAAAATATGGACCTAAATGAAAATGATGTGTTGGTGTAGGTTCGATTATAACAAATGTTCTACCCGAGTACAAGATGTTGGTTGTGGAGAAGATTGTGCACATGTAAGGACAGGAGACATTCCACTTAATTTTACTGTGAACCTAAAACTGCTCTAAAAAATACTCCATTTAAAAATAAATAAATTGGGGAAGTTCTGCTCTGCAGACTTGTATCCCCTCCTTCATGTCCCACAACTTACGCTTCATTCACTCTACACTCAATACACTGAACGGGCGATGGTTCACCAAACAATAATGGGCCCTTTCACACCTCTTCACTTTGTCTCAAGCTCCTCCTTTTGCCTGTGAATCCCACCTTTACCTTTCCATCCCACCTAATCACACAAACCCTTTTATTTATCCTTGTCAGATCTCAATTTAATGGTCATCCCTTCTGTGAAGCTCTCCCTGATCTCTAGTTTTGGCAGTTTTTCACCCTCTCCTCTATTTCCAAAGCACTATTACAATAACTGTCTATTTTCTGGGTCAATCTTCCCAACTAGACTGAGTTCCAAGTGCCGGGGCCATGTCTAATTTACCATGAATCCATGTGACGAGCAAATGCATAAAACATTTGTTCAGATAATGAGTGAAGAACAGACGAAATGACCAAGCCCCAAACTCAACCTGACAAGGAGTCTAAGGAATCTGCCTAAGATATGCAAATTCTCTCCAAGGCAAGGAATAAATGTTTTCATTTTTACCATCTCTGACCTGACCTACACAATCCTGTTTTAAAATCTGTTCTGTGGGAGCTCAGAACACTGGCCAAAAGATATTCTTAAGTCTTCATGTCTCCAAAGACCTAGCACAACCCTAACAAAAAGCAACAAAATGAGGAGAGAAACAAAATCTAGAATTCAAGCCAGTTTTGCCTCTAACACACCATGTCATCCAGGTTCTTAATTCTCTCACCTGAACCATGGAAAGAATGGACTAGATGTTTATTATTTTTACTATTGAAATAAACTAACTTACAAACTATATTAATTGCAGGCTTACAGCAAAATGATTCCATATTTTTACACATTACAAAATGAACACAATAATGAGTCTTGTTACCATCTGTCACCATTACAATATTATTGACTATATTTTCTAGTCTGTATATTATATATCCAGGATTTACTTATTTTATATCTGGAAATCCATCTGGTCTACTGTGTCATTTAATGCCAGTGTTTATTGACTTTTCTGACTAAATGATATAACCACTAAGGTAAGTGGGATGTTAAAGTCCTTTACTATTACTGTGTTACTGTCAATTTCTCTCTTTATATTTGTTAATATTTGCAACAAAGAAGGTTGGGCACCGAAGAATTGATGCTTTCAAACTGTGGTGTTAGAGAAGACTCTTGAGAGTCCCTTAGACAGCAAGGAGATAAAACCAGTCAATCCTAAAGAAAATCAACCCTGAAATTCATTGGAAGGACTGATGCTGAAGCTGAAGATCCAATACTACGGCCACCTGAGGTGAGCCAACTCAATGGAAAAGACCCTGATGCTGGGAAAGACTGAGGTCAGGAGAAGAAAGCAACAGAGGATGAGATGGTTGGATGGCATCACTGACTCAATGAACATGAGTTTGAGCAAACTCCAAGAAAAAATGAAGGACAGTGAAGCCTGGCCTGCTGCAGTCCATGGGGACTGCAAAATGTCAGACACAACTTAGCAACTAAACAATAATAGTACCACCACCACCATCTGCTTTATATATTTAGATGCTCCTGTCAGGGGCATATATATTCAGAATTTTATATCTTATTCAAATGATTCTTTTATCATTATATAATGTCCATCTTTGTCTCTCCTTACAATCTTTGTTTTAAAGTCAATTTTGTATAATATGTATTGTTACCCCTGCACTTTTTGTTTACATTTGCACATAACAAATTTTTTCCATTACCTCACTTTAGCCTGCATTTGTTTTGTTACATTCAAATATTTTTTTATTATTATTATTTTTACTTTATAATATTGTATTGGTTTTGCCATACATCAGCATGAGTCTGCCATGGGTGTACACGTGTTCCCAATCCTGAACCCCCCTCCTACCTCCCTCCCCATACCATCCCTCTGGGTCATCCCAGTGCACCAGGCCCAAGCATCCTGTATCGTGCATCGAACCTAGACTATATAAGAAACAAACTGCCAGTCTAGGTTTGATGCATTTGTTTTTTTAACCCATTCAGCCATTCTGTCTTTTCACTGGAGCATTTGGTCCATTTACATTTGAAGTAATTATTGATGAGTACGTCTTTACTGACATTTCTCGGGGCGGGGGGGGAGGGTCACTACTTTTTTTATTCCTCTCTTCTTTTGCTCACTTTCCCTGTGACTTGATGATAGTGTTTAGTGTTACATGTGGATTCCTTTCTCTTTTTTTCTGTGTATCGATTATGGATTTTTGGGTTGTGGTTACTTTGAGTTTCTTATATAACAACGTTAGAGAGAGAGAGAGAGAGAGTGTGTGGTGACGATCTTAAGATGATGATCTCTTCAAGTTTGAATGAGGTGTGCGTGCGTGCGTGTGTGTGTGTGTGGTGACGATCTTCAGACAATGATCTCTTCAAGTTTGAATGAGTTCTAACAAGCCTGCAGTTTTACCCTAACCCACTTTAACTTTTCTTACATCACATTTTACTTTTGCTTCTTTGGTTTTATGGGTTCTTTAACCTCTCTTCGTAGATATAGTTGAGTTTACAACTTTTGTCTTTTAATCTTCTTATTGGCTTTATAAGGGGTTGGTCTATCACCTTAACTGTATGTTTGCCTTTGCAAATGAGAATTTTTTTCCTTTTTAATTTTCATATTTCTAGTTGTGGTCTTTTTTCCACTTAGCTAATTCCTTTTAATATTTATTACAAAGTTGGTCTAGTGGTGCTTAACTCTTAGCTTTTCTCATACGTAAAACTCTGTCTCTCCTTCAAGTTGGAATGAAAGCCTTGCCAGGCAGAGTATTCTTGGTTGTAGGTTTTTTCATCATTTTGAATATATAGTGCCACTCCCTTCTGGCCTACAGTTTCTACTGAAATTCAGCTTGTAGTCTTTAGGAGTTCCCTTGTACATAGCTAGTAGATATTCTCTTGCTCTTTTTTAAAAACTCTGTATTTATTTTGGCCATTTTAATTACAATATGTCTTGGTGTGACTCTCTCTGGATTCATCTCATCTGGGACTCTGTGTCTTCCTGGGCCTGGATGTCTGTCCCCTTCCCCAGGTTAGGGAAGTTTTCAGCCATCGTTTATTCATAAAAGTTCTTTGCCCCTTTTATCTCTTTTTTTTCCCTGAGACCCTTTTAATTAACTGTCAGTAAGCTTGATTTTTTCCCAGAGGCCTCAAGCTGTTTATATTATTTCTTAAAACTTTTCTATATTTTCTGTTCAGCTTGATTTCTGCTCTCCTGTCTTCCAGTCCACTGATCCATTCCTCTGTGTCATCTATTCTACTGTTGCTTCCTTCTGGTATATTTTTTATTTCAGTGATTGTGCTCTTCATCTCTTTTGGTTCTTCTTCATATTTTCTAAACCTTTGTTAAACTTTCACTATGTTCATACATTCTTTTCCCCAAGTTTGTTATGCATCTTTATGATCTTTTCCTTGAGCTCTTTATCTCCACTTCACTTGGTTTTTTCCTAGGATTTATCTTGTTTCTTCATTTAGAATATATCCCTCTATCTACTTATTTGGCTTGCTTCTCTGTTATTTTCTATGTATTACATAAGTCCACCATACTTCCTAATTTTGGAGAACTGATTTTATGGAGATGTCCTCTGGAGTTCCCCTCTGGTCATCAGAGCTAAATGCTCTATGAGCGCCCCACTGTTGGTTTTTCAGGTCCTACTTTCACGACAACACTAACTATTATGGGCGCCCTCATACCTGAGGCTGGTCTCTGGCCCGGTTTGCTGTGAGGACCTGCTTTCTTCAGTGGCAATCAGTCCCTAGGAGGCAGGACCTTGTCCTAGCCTGGCTGGCTTGCAGACCAGGAGTTTCTGGGGCTTGTTCCAGCCTAAAGCTGGGCAAGGCAAGGTCCAGTTGTGGCTGACTGTATGGCCATGTGGTCACAGGGACCATGTCTGCATGCTGGTTGGTGAAGCTGGGTCCTGGGGTGGCTGGCTATGGGACTCTGGAGGTTCCGCAGTTGTCAGCTAGTGATAGGCCAGGCTGGGGTTTTGGTACAGCTAGCTGCGGGCCCAGGAGGGCCCTCGGGCTGGTGCCAGCACACAAATGAGTAAGGTCAGGTTACTACACAGCTTTCTCTTTGGTCTTGGGGGGCCATGGGACTGGTGCTGGTATACTTGTTGTAGGCAAACTCTTGGCACTAACAGGCTAGAGAGAGGTTTCCAAAATGATGCTTGCCAGTACCAGTGTCCTTGTGG
>SJYV01018870.1:731604-780140 GCA_006410875.1 Neotragus pygmaeus | reverse complement strand
GTGTGTGTGTGTGGTGACGATCTTCAGACGATGATCTCTTCAAGTTTGAATGAGTTCTAACAAGCCTGCAGTTTTACCCTAACCCACTTTAACTTTTCTTACATCACATTTTACTTTTGCTTCTTTGGTTTTATGGGTTCTTTAACCTCTCTTCGTAGATATAGTTGAGTTTACAACTTTTGTCTTTTAATCTTCTTATTGGCTTTATAAGGGGTTGGTCTATCACCTTAACTGTATGTTTGCCTTTGCAAATGAGAATTTTTTTCCTTTTTAATTTTCATATTTCTAGTTGTGGTCTTTTTTCCACTTAGCTAATTCCTTTTAATATTTATTACAAAGTTGGTCTAGTGGTGCTTAACTCTTAGCTTTTCTCATACGTAAAACTCTGTCTCTCCTTCAAGTTGGAATGAAAGCCTTGCCAGGCAGAGTATTCTTGGTTGTAGGTTTTTTCATCATTTTGAATATATAGTGCCACTCCCTTCTGGCCTACAGTTTCTACTGAAATTCAGCTTGTAGTCTTTAGGAGTTCCCTTGTACATAGCTAGTAGATATTCTCTTGCTCTTTTTTAAAAACTCTGTATTTATTTTGGCCATTTTAATTACAATATGTCTTGGTGTGACTCTCTCTGGATTCATCTCATCTGGGACTCTGTGTCTTCCTGGGCCTGGATGTCTGTCCCCTTCCCCAGGTTAGGGAAGTTTTCAGCCATCGTTTATTCATAAAAGTTCTTTGCCCCTTTTATCTCTTTTTTTTCCCTGAGACCCTTTTAATTAACTGTCAGTAAGCTTGATTTTTTCCCAGAGGCCTCAAGCTGTTTATATTATTTCTTAAAACTTTTCTATATTTTCTGTTCAGCTTGATTTCCGCTCTCCTGTCTTCCAGTCCACTGATCCATTCCTCTGTGTCATCTATTCTACTGTTGCTTCCTTCTGGTATATTTTTTATTTCAGTGATTGTGCTCTTCATCTCTTTTGGTTCTTCTTCATATTTTCTAAACCTTTGTTAAACTTTCAATATGTTCATACATTCTTTTCCCCAAGTTTGTTATGCATCTTTATGATCTTTTCCTTGAGCTCTTTATCTCCACTTCACTTGGCTTTTTCCTAGGATTTATCTTGTTTCTTCATTTAGAATATATCCCTCTATCTACTTATTTGGCTTGCTTCTCTGTTATTTTCTATGTATTACATAAGTCCACCATACTTCCTAATTTTGGAGAACTGATTTTATGGAGATGTCCTCTGGAGTTCCCCTCTGGTCATCAGAGCTAAATGCTCTATGAGCGCCCCACTGTTGGTTTTTCAGGTCCTACTTTCACGACAACACTAACTATTATGGGCGCCCTCATACCTGAGGCTGGTCTCTGGCCCGGTTTGCTGTGAGGACCTGCTTTCTTCAGTGGCAATCAGTCCCTAGGAGGCAGGACCTTGTCCTAGCCTGGCTGGCTTGCAGACCAAGAGTTTCTGGGGCTTGTTCCAGCCTAAAGCTGGGCAAGGCAAGGTCCAGTTGTGGCTGACTGTATGGCCATGTGGTCACAGGGACCATGTCTGCATGCTGGTTGGTGAAGCTGGGTCCTGGGGTGGCTGGCTATGGGACTCTGGAGGTTCCGCAGTTGTCAGCTAGTGATAGGCCAGGCTGGGGTTTTGGTACAGCTAGCTGCGGGCCCAGGAGGGCCCTCGGGCTGGTGCCAGCACACAAATGAGTAAGGTCAGGTTACTACACAGCTTTCTCTTTGGTCTTGGGGGGCCATGGGACTGGTGCTGGTATACTTGTTGTAGGCAAACTCTTGGCACTAACAGGCTAGAGAGAGGTTTCCAAAATGATGCTTGCCAGTACCAGTGTCCTTGTGGCATGATGAGCTCTCCCAAATGGCTGTCACCAGAGTCCATGCTCCCAAGGGGTGTCTTTGTTGCTTTCTGCTTCTCCAGGAGGCTCTCCAAGTATTAGCAAGTGGGTCTGAACCAGACTCCTTTAAAATTACTGCCTCTTCACTGGACATGAATCTTGTGAGATTGTGTGTGTGCCCTTTAACAGCAGTCTGTTGCCTACAACGCTCCAGTTCTCCCATACAAACACTCTGTTGACTTTCAAAAGCTGGGATGCGTTTTAATTTTATTTGCTTTTATTTTTCGGCTGAGCTGGGTCTTTATTGTCACGTGGTCTTTCTCTAGTTGTGGTGAGTGGGGACTACTCTAGATCTAGCACACGGGCTTCTCATTGCAGTGACTCCTCCTGCTGCAGAGCACGGGCTCCAGGTGCATGGGCTTCAGTGGTTGCAGCATGTTGGCTTTGGTAGTTGTGGCACAGGGGCTTAGTTGCCCCGCAGCACGTGGAATCTTCCCAGAACAGGGATCGAAACCAAGTCCCCTGCATTGGCAGGGCGAGTCTTTACCACTGGACCACCAGAGAAGCTTTCCACTGGCTTTCACATCCAGGTATTTTGGGGGCTCACCTTCCTGGTGCAGGATTCCTGGGCTAGGGGAGCCTGCTGTAGGACTGAGACCCCTCACTCCTTGGGGAACACCTCTGCAACTGTGATTATTTTCCTGTTTATGGGTGGCCTACCCAGCAGTATGTATTTAGCTACACTCATCTCCATCTCTCTTACCTGTCTCATTGTATCCTTCTTTATCTTTTCAGTCGTGGGAAATCTTTTCTGTGAGTCTTAAGACTGTTCTCATCTATTGCTGCTCTGTAAATAGTTTTAATTTTGGTGTGCGCCTGAAAGAATGTGAGCTCAGGGTCTTTCTCCATCTGCTTGGCCCACCTAGATGGATGATCCTAAATGTTCTTCCAGCTCCTATATTCCAAATGTCTCTGAAAACAGAAAGATAAGCACTCTCAAAGCTCTGTTACTATGTTTCTTCCTGATACNAGAATGTGAGCTCAGGGTCTTTCTCCATCTGCTTGGCCCACCTAGATGGATGATCCTAAATGTTCTTCCAGCTCCTATATTCCAAATGTCTCTGAAAACAGAAAGATAAGCACTCTCAAAGCTCTGTTACTATGTTTCTTCCTGATACAGCATCTCGCCATTTTTAACAGGAACTTCACACACATAATCTCATATAATCACTACAGTCCTGATGGTCAATTTTTACTAGGAGATTAGGAAACTGAAGTATAGAACTGCCTATGAGTAATTGAAATTCAAAGTGTCTGGCATCAGAGTCAAGGCCCATTACCGTAGCTCCCTTAAAATATTTTCATGTTGAGTCAAGAAAACATACTTTTTGGTATAATGAAGAGGAGAAACAACATTAAATAAGAATTCACCATGTATAAGATACTATAACACACTTATTTTCCTTAATTCTTACAATCCTATGGGATACATCATTACTAGTGTCATTTTAGAGATGAGAAAACTAAAAAACAGTAAATAGTTTGCTCAAGCTCATACAGCTAGTAAGAGCTGAGATTTGAACTCAGGTCTTATTTCTATGGATTTTTCTTCAGTATCTTTTTTTATTCTGTCAACTTGAAATTATTTTTCTGATATTTGAATTGCTTTCAGTAGGACATTTGCTTTAAACCATAAGGTATCTCCACCTGGGTTATCAAGAGTACAAAATCCCTTCTCTCCCCCAACCCCCAACCAAAACAAATAAACAAAACCCCAAACCCACAATGCAGCTTCAAATAAGTTTTGAAGAAATGTGACTCTAAATACTTACATGCATGTCAAGAAATAAATAGAAAACTATTTGCAAAAATACACAAGCTTATATGCATCATTAGATTTATGCCAGTTCACAAAAAATATCAGAACATAAAAAAACACTATATAAATTAGTTAAGAACTCAGACATATGATTTAAGACTTCCAAGAATGCTTCTCTCATGCAGGTCATGGTTGAAAAGTCAGATTTTCCTACCTTGTAATCTAAACCATAAAACAACCATTTTTATTCTTTGAACACTAACAACACTAATCAAAAAAGGGAAAAAGACCTTCTACGCACACTGATGTCATCTCGCACAGTTAAACTATACCATTCTTGACATTTCTGTAACACATAGTACTAAAAATCACATGCCTCAAACCATTTGGAAGTAACTTTCTGACATATTTTTGCTTTCATTATTACTCCTTACATACACTGCTCAGACAACACTTTGCTAACATATTGAATGGGTGACCAGGAAGACATAGGGCTAGGAACAGATATATGAATTTTGCTCCTTTTTTCACTAACCCAGAATTTAATTCTGTTGGGATTTTCATAGCTATGTCTCCCGATTTTATCTTTGGGGGCAAAATTCTGATATCACAACTTAGTTTGACTGGAAAAAAATATTCCTTGGATGTCTGGCCAGAGACTTTGCTAACAACCCCAGAGATGCCATCTTCTTTCAATAGATTTCATCTGAGCCTTACAGCTCACTGTATCCATTTTCTTGCTAAATATGCAGGTTCCTGAGATGGTCCAAGTGCCTGAACATTTTTATACTGGCAAGGCATTTTTTAAAAGGGTAGGTTGAACTATTCTAGGACTAATCCTGTAAAGAAGAGGGACCATTAATGCGAGTGGGGGGGTAGAAGAATAGGTGTTATCACATTTGAAGCAGTGATAGATATATCCAAGGTAAATTTCCCCAATATCTTAATGAGAACTATTTGCTTAGATGCCAGCTGCTAGGGTTTAAGTTATTTACATATATAGCCATTTTCCCTCCAGAAAGAGCTGAGTTGAGATGAGAAAGGGAAAGCTAAGAGTGTATCAGGGCAAATTAAGCAGTCATTTATGAGATAAATGCATCTATCTTACTCATAGTCAGAATGCATGAGACATGCTGCAGGGCTTTGGAATTGCCTTTTCTTCCTAAATTTCCTCTCATTTAGTTACTTAAAAGATTTTAGGCAAAAAACAGTTATATTATGCTTATGTCTTAATAGATTTTTGTTTTGTATTTATATGCCTTATATTTTAATATTTTATTTATATGTTATTAATATACTGTGTAATATATCATCATAGGCATGAAATATCAAATACAAAAAAAGGACAAGGAACTTTGGTAATAAAATATGAAAAAGAGTGGCTCAGAGGATGAAGTAAGTGTACAGAAAAGAACCCCAGGGAAATGAAACCATTTAACTCTGAGGAAATATACAGGGCAAAGCTGAAATTGGCTCTGCTTCCACGGGTCACTTTTCACCCCACAACCTTTGTGTATACCTCCCAGATTCCCACCTCCAAGTTTTTGCTTACTTTTTCTTCTCCTGGCTTAGAATGTTCTTCCTCTCCTTCTCCCCATCAAACCCTCAACCATCATTTAAAGACTAGTCCTAGTTCCACTTCTCCCTAGAAAGGTTTCCTGACCTCTCCTCTCTCTGAGAAGTCCCAAGACACTAAATCTGCCAAACCACCATGCATTTAATCATTTCCCGATTTGTATGACTCTTTGACATTTTTAAGACTTAACCTCCTTACCTAAAATATAAGCTTCTTGAGAAATCATAAGAGGAAGAGCTTAAAGTGGGAAAGGAGGAGAGTGTGGGAGGGAAACGAAACCTAGCTGACAGGACTTATCATGAGTGCTGTGCAATTTAGGCTGAGTAGTTACTGGCTAGGGGTCACAGCAAAAAACAGGGTACCTGAGGAAGGAAAGAAGAAGAGAACTGGAGAAGCCATACAATTGCAGAGCTATCTGGCACTCGGTAAATATCTTCTAGGAAGTAACAATCACCTCCCTTTCATGCGTACAGCCCTTCACAAAGTCCAGTCACAGTCACTGTCTAACTGGTTCCTCACAAATATTCCAGAAATGAAATGGTATGGACTTCCCCCATTTTACAGCTAAGCTTACTGAGGTCAGTATATATTCTTTTATATATTAAAAGAAATATATCTTTCCCAGATCACCCATCTGTAACATTGCTCTCTCTCATTGTTTTAGTTTANCAAATATTCCAGAAATGAAATGGTATGGACTTCCCCCATTTTACAGCTAAGCTTACTGAGGTCAGTATATATTCTTTTATATATTAAAAGAAATATATCTTTCCCAGATCACCCATCTGTAACATTGCTCTCTCTCATTGTTTTAGTTTATAACCTTGAAAATCAAAGCAAACTGATGATAATACAAATGCTTCTTGTCTATAAAGAAAGAAATATATCCTTGAGAAAGAATCAAAGGAAGATGGAGCCAGTATATCCTTGCTGTTAATTCAATTTACAAATCTAAGAAAGTATCTTTCTTTCCCTTAGTTCAAATTCTCAATCTATAAAACCAGTCAACAATCCATGCTCAGGCTAGAGATAAAGGCCAGTAATGAACCATCTTTCTGGAGAAGATACTACCTCAAAGAACCCATAAAGGATAAATAAGAATTGGTCAGGCAGAAATGGGGAAGGGTATTCCAGAAAGACACAGAATAGTAGGTGGTAACCTTTTTTTCAGCTTCCTGCCTGCCCAGCAAGCCAACCAAATTTTATAAGCTGTTACAAAGAATATACTCTGAGCTTCCTCCCAAGATGGAGGGAAGATTAAAAAAAAGACAATGACGCAAACTCGGGATCCTGCTAGCCGNGGATAAATAAGAGTTGGTCAGGCAGAAATGGGGAAGGGTATTCCAGAAAGACACAGAATAGTAGGTGGTAACCTTTGTTTCAGCTTCCTGCCTGCCCAGCAAGCCAACCAAATTTTATAAACTGTTACAAAGAATATACTCTGAGCTTCCTCCCAAGATGGAGGGAAGATTAAAAAAAAGACAATGACACAAACTCGGGATCCTGCTAGCCACATATCCCCAACCACAAGTTATCAGGATTCCTGGGACTACTGCTGCTTCAAGGTAATGTTTTCTTTTTTTTTTTCAAGGTAATGTTTTCATTTGGTTTGATTTGTTTTATGGTAACTAAAAGTATAAGTCTAGAAGCATCTGATGAAAGCTTGTACCTACACAAAAGCATGTAAATAAATATTCAGAGCAACATTATTCAAGAGTCAAAAAGCAGAAACCCAAATGTACCTCAACTGATGAATGGGTATATCAAAAGTAATGCAGCCATGTACTGGAATGTTATTAAGTCCAGAAAAAGAAAGGAAGAAAGAATCCAGATCCTTGTTATTAATACATCATGTGAAGTCACTCGGTCATGTCCAACTCTTTGTGACCCCATGGACTGTAGCCTGACAGGTTCCTCTGTCCAAGGGATTTTCCAGGCAAGAATACTGGAGTGGGTTGCTATTTCCTTCTCCAAGGGATTTTCATGACCCAGGGATTGAACCTGGGTCTCCCACACTGCAGGTAGACTCTTTACTGTCTGAGCTAGCAGGGAAGCCCGTCATGAAAGAACCTGAAAAACATTATGTTAAGTGAAAGAGGCCAGTCACAAAAGGCCATATATTCTATTTAATTTATATAAAATACCCAGAAAAGGCAAATCCATAGGCAGAAAGTAGATTAGTGGTTGACAAGGGCTGGAGTAAGGGAGAAATGAGATGCGGATACTAACGGTTATAGGGTTTCTTTTTAGGGTGATGGAAATGTACTATAATTAGATAGTTGTGATGCTCATACAATCTTGTAATACACTAAAAACCACTGAATTTTATACTGTGAGATGGTGAACTATGTTGTATGTAAATTGCATCTCAATATTTTCTTTAAAAAATACAATTGACCATTTTACAAAATAAAGAAGAAAATGTATGTAAATCAATTAATGCCACAAAGGATTTACTAAAATTTGACATCCAACTGTGATTAAAACTTCTTAGTAAACAGGGGATTACAGGGGATTCCTGAGATTACAGGGGAATTTATTTCATCTAATAAAAGCTAATTACTACAAACCTTAGGGCAAACACCATACTAAATGGTGACATGTTCATAGTTTTCCCTCTGAGAATAGAAATAAGATAAGGATGTGCTATCACCACTTCTATTCATCATAATACTGAAGGTATTAGCCAGTACAATTAGGAAAGTAAAAGAAGAAAAAAGAAAAAGGATTATAAAGGAAGAAACAGAACTATGACAGCTTATGGATAATATGATCAAGTATACAACCACAGAAAATTCTAATAGAAGAAAATTTTCATACCTTAGAGTAGGTTAAGAACTCAAAAAGAGAATACAAAGCATTTTTAATAGAAAGGAAATAGTTAACGAATTTGACTATATTAAAACTCTAGCAAAGACACCATGTCATGCATCTAGCAAATATACCATTAAGAGCATAAAAGAGTATCCTGAGCATAAATCCAGAAAAGATGTGTTAAGGGACCAGACCTGAGCCATGACAGGCTCAACAAGCTATACTAAGCCTAAGATTCAGATTCTTGTAAAACCTGAGTCATGATTCCAGGAAACCACACCCTAGGAAAGTCCCTGATGGCGCTAAACCTGAGCCAACCCGGATAGGGATGCAGGATTTGAAAATCGCGCGCGTGTTCAGCTCACCCAATCATTACCCGCCAGCTGTACTAAGAACTGCCTGTATAAAAGCAGCTGTGATTCAGAGCTCGGGGCTCTCATCAAGACTCCACTGTGCTGGATGAGACGGAAGCTCTAGCTTGAGCTAGCAATAAAACCCCTTTATGCTTTTGCATTGCTATGGACGTCTTATTCTCTCAGTTTTGGGGACTCGGACTTCAGGCATAACAGATGAAAACTCTAATTTTAAAAGATACATCCACCCCAATGTTGACAGTAGCACTATTAACAGTAGCAAAGACATGGAAACAAGCTAAGTGTCCACTGACAGATGAATGGACAGAGATGTGGCACATACACATAGTGGAATATTTTAAGCCATAAAGAAGAATGAGATACTATAAAACCATTTGCAGCAACATGGTTGGACCCAGAGACTGTCATACAATGTGAAGTGAGTCAGACAGAGAAAGGTAAATATATGATATCACTTATATGTAGAATATATAAAAATGACACAAAGGAACTTATTTAGAGAACAGCAATAGACCCACAAACATGGAAAACAAATTTATGGCTACCAATTGGGAAAGGAAGGGGGAGGGATAAATTAGGACTTTAGATTAACAGATATATACTACTGTATACAAAACAGATAAACAACAAGGACTTACTATACAGTACAGGGAATTATATTCAATATCTTACAGTAACCTATAAAGGAAAAGAATCTGAAAGAGAATATATATATACACATATGAAAGTATACCTGAAACTAACATAACACTGTAAATCAACTATACATCAATAAAAATTTAATTAATTTTTATTTTAAAAGAGTTTATTACTTAAATCAACTTTATATCCATCAATTATACAATGGGTAATAATCCTATAAGAGAATATTATACAACAATTAAAAAATTTGACCAATATATAGAAAAAGAGAAAAAAAACAGAAATACCTTACAACTGATGCTAAATTTAATGAAGGCAAAGAAAAGAATATACATTGTATGATCCTATGTATAAAAAGTTCAAAAACAGGCAAACTAATTCATGATGTTTATCTTCCAAAGGAGAGAGATGCTAGTGTCTGAAAAGGAAAACACAGGGAGCTTAGGAGGGGCTGGTTATATCATATTTGTTGGTCAAGATAGTGACCACACAGGGTATGGTCAATGTGACAGTTTACTGAGCTGTACACTGCTGAAGGGTGCATTTAATCCAACTTATTCACTTTACAGATAAGAAAGAAACTGAAGCCAAGCGAAAGTCATGAGGTTGTCAAACAACAAGTGGAAACATTGCAAAAGGAACAAACCCTAAACAGTATATTTTAAAGTGTTATTACTTAGAGAATCTTGAACATATAGTTGTTGATATGCCTAATATTTAATCTATGAGATAAATATTATTACGTATCCATACTACAGGTAAGATAACTGAGATTTAAAAAGGTAGAGAAACTTACCAAAGGTCACAAAGTCAGGGGTGGTCAATGGTCATAACCACTGACCTTAAGTGTTTGAACTCCAACATAGCTTCTTCTACATGCACCAGGTCTTCTTCATATTTNTTTGGGGAGCTTTTGTACTGAGGTAACAATGGCACTGGCAAGATCCATTTTTAAGTCCTCCTTGTATGTCACCAATTAGCACCAGAGGCTTTCTAATACAACAATGGGACAGCAACAGCTCATATCCCGCAGTCAGGCCATGCAGCCTACCATACAGGCATCCTCCACTCTCCAGTGGACAGGTCACTACCAGGCCTGCTGAAAGGCAGGGTAGCCAACTAGGCTGAAGGCCAGTCTTATCTATCAACAAACCCTCAACAGTTATCTGTGCCACAACAGTGGCCCACAAAGGGGGCAGCCTAGAGCATCTAACTATGGTAAAGACAGGGGAGCCTGCTGCTGGATGCCAGAGTGTTGGCTACATAAGGTCACTTCTCCAAGATAAGAAGTGTAAGCAACACAATGAACATGTAGGAAGAAAACCCAGAGAAGTGAGCAAAATGAGGATCAGGGGATATGGTCCAAACAAAGGAATAAGACAACACCTCAGAAAAAGAACTAATAAAGTGTAGGTAAGAATCCACCCCATAAAGAGTTAAAAATAATCATCATAAAGATGTTCAGTGAACTCAGGAGAATGCATGAACAGAGTGAGAAGTTGAACAAAGACTTAGAAAATATAAAGAAACAGATCAGAAGAATATGATAGCTGAAGTAAAACATACACTAGAGGAAACAACAGTAGATGAGATGATAGAGAGGCATGGATCACTGAACTGGAAGGCAAAACAGAGAAAATCACCTAACCTAAAAAGGGGAAAAGAAAGAATTTTTTTAAATTAGAGCAGTTTTAGAGGTTTCTGGGACAACATCAAGGATACTAACATTCACATTACATGGGTCCCAGAAGGAGAAGAGAGAGGGAAAGTGGCAGAGAATTTATTTGAATAACAGTAGCTAAAATCTTCCTTAACCTGGGGAAGGAAACTGACACCCAAGCTCAGGAAGCATAAAAAGTCCCAAACAAGATGAATCCAAAGAGATCCACACAAAAATACATTATACCAAAACTGAAGATAAAATTGGCCAAAATTGAAGATAAAAAGGGAACCTTAAGAGCAGCAATGGGAGGGGGATTCAGGATTGGGAGCTCATATACACCTGTGGTGGATTCATGTCAATGTATGGCAAAACCAATACAGTATTATAAAGTAGAATAAAGTAAAAAATAAATAAATAAATAAAAAGAAAAAGAAAAGAGCAGCAAGAGAAAAGCAATGAGCTATGTATAAGGGAACTCCCATAAGATAGTCATGATTTTTCAGCAGGAACTCTGCAGGCCAGGGGCAGTGGCATAATATATTCAAAGTGGTGAAATGAAAAAAAACCCACAATCAAGAATACTCTACCTAGCAAATTTATCATTCATATATGAATGAGAGATAAATAGTTTTACAGACAAGGAGTAGCAAAAAGAGTTCAGTAGCACTAAACCAACTTTATAAGAAATGTTAAAGGGACTTCTCAAGAGGAAAAAAAAGACTACAAAAAGATACATGAAAATATGAAAGGAAAAATCTTACTGGAAAAGGCAAGCACCCAGTAAAACGAGTAGATAGATCAACACCTTATAAACCTAGTAGGAAGGTAAAAAGACAAAAGCAGTAAAATCATCTACATTCACAAGTAACTAAGGGGTATACAAACAAAAGAAAAACTGTAAAATATATCAAAAACATTAAAGGAGGGGATTGGAATACATACACAGGGTGATTGAAATGTGTTCAAACTTAAGGGCTTATCAAGTTAAAATGATTATATTAATATGTATGTATGTGTATATTACCTCATGCTTACCAGAATGGCTATTACAAAAAATAATAATAATAACAAGTGTTGGCAAAGATGTAGAGAAAATGGAACTCTCATACCCTGCTGACAAAAATATAAATTCATACAGCCATTACTAAAAATGGTATGAAGTGAAGTGAAGTCGCTCAGTAGTGTCTGACTCTTTGTGACCCCATGGACTGTAGCCTACCAGGCTCCTCGGTCCATGGGATTTTCCAGGCAAGAGTACTGGAGTGGGTTGCCGTTTCCAAGTTTCCTCAAAAAATTAAAAATCAAACTATCAAACTACCAAGCAAATTCACTCCTGATTATTTACCTGAAGAAAATTGAAACTCTAATTGGAAGAGATATGTGCACCCCGATGCTCACTGCAGCCTTATTTACAATAACCAATTTTTGGAAGCAAGCTGAGTGTTCATCAACAGATGAATAGATAACAAAGATGTGGTATAAATACACAATAGGATATTTAAACCATAAGAAAGAATGAAATCTTGCCATTTGCAACAACTGCTAAATGAAACATCAGACAAAGAAAGACAAATACCATGTGATCTCATTTATTTGTAAAAACTGAAAAACAAAGCTAACAAAAAAAATAAAACAAAAAGGACTCACAGACACAGAGAATAAACTGGCCGTTGCCAGATTGGAGGTGGGTGGGAAGGTGAAGGAAATAGGTAAAGGGGAATAAGAGGTCCATTTATAAAGTGTACAGGTCAGGGGTATAAGGAATATGGTCAATAATACTGTATGAGGAAAGATGGTTACTAGACTTATGGTGATAATTTCATAATGTATGAAAATGTCAAATAACTATGCAGCATACCTAAAACTAACATAATATTCTATGTCAACTGTTTCAGCTTGAAAAAAAAAAAAGAAGGCAGCTTTAAAACTGGTCTATCCTTATCATTCAGAAGGCAGAGAGAACAAAAACCACAGTCACAGAAAACTAGCCAATCAGATCACATGGACCACAGCATTGTCTAGCTTAATGAAACTATGAGCCATGCCATGTAGGGCCACCCAAGACAGACAGGTCATGGCAGATAGTTCTGACAAAACGTGGTCCACTGGAGAAGGAATGGCAAACCACTTCATTATTCTTGCCTTGAGAACCCTATGAACAGTATGAAAAGGCAAAAAGGTATGACACTGAAAGATGAACTCCCCAGGTCAGTAGGTGCCCCATATGCCACTGGAAAAAAGTGGAGAAATAACTCCAGAAAGAATAAAAACATGGAGCCAAAGCAAAAACAACACCCAGTTGTGGATGTGACAGGTGATGGAAGTAAAGTCTGATGCTGTAAAGAGTAATACTGCATAAGAACCTGGAATGTTAGGTCCATGAATCAAGGCAAATTGGAAGTGGTCAAACAGGAGATGGCAAGAGTGAACATCAACGTTTTAGGAATTGACAAAATGGACTGGAATGGGTGAATTTAACTCAGATGACCATTATATCTACACTGTGGGCAAGAATTTCTTAGAAGAAATTGAGTAGCCATCATAGTCAACAAGAGTCCAAAATGCAGTACTTGGCTGCAACTCATAAACAACCAAATGATCTCTGTTCGTTTCCAAGGTAAACCATTCAATATCACAGTAATCCAAGTCTATGCCCTGACCAGTAATGCTGAAGAAGCTGAAGTTGAATGGTTCTATGAAGACCTACAAGGCTTTTTGGAACTAACACCCAAAAAAGATGTCCTTTTCATCACAGCGGACTGGCATGCAAAAATAGGAAGTCAAGAGCTACCTGGAGTAACAGGTAAATTTGGCCTTGGAGTACAAAATGAAGCAAGTCAAAGGCTAACAGAGTTTTGCCAAAAGAACATGCTGGTCATAGTAAACACCCTCTTCCAACAACACAAGAGAAGACTCTACACATGGATGGCCAACACTGAAATCAGACTGATTATATTCTTTGCAGCCAAAAATGAAGAAGCTCTATACAGTTCAAAAAAACAAGACTGGGAGCTGACTGTGGCTCAGATCATGAACTCCTTATTGCCAAATTCAGACTTAAATTGAAGAAAGTAGGGAAAATGACAAGACTATGCAGGTAGGACCTAAATCAAATCCCTTACGATTACACAGTGCAAGTGAAAAATAGAATCAAGGGATTAGAGGCGATAGACAGAGTGCCTGAAGAACTACGAAGGAGGTTTGTGACATTGAACAGGAGGCAGTGATCAAGACCATCCCCAAGAAAAAGAAATGCAAAATGGCAAAATGGTTATCTGGTGAGACCTTAAAAATAGCTGTGAAAAGAAGAGAAGCTAAAGGCAAAGGAGAAAAGGAAAGATATACCCATTTGAATGAAGAGTTCCAAACAATAGCAAGGAGAGATAGATACCCTTCCTCGGTGATCAATGCAAAGAAATAGAGGAAAACAATAGAATGGGAAAGACTAGAGATCTCTTCAAGAAAATTAGAGATACCAAGGGAACATTTCATGCAAAGATGAGAACAATAAAGGATAAAAATTGTATGGACCTAACAGAAGCAGAAGATATTAAGAAGAGATAGCAAGAATACACAGAAGAACTATACACAAAAGATCTTCATGACCTAGATAACCACAATAGTGTGATCACTCACCTAGAGCCAGACATCCTGGAAAGAGAAGTCAAGTGGGCCTTAGGAATCATCACTATGAACAAAGCTAGTGGAGGTAATGGAATGTGAGCTATGTGAGAATCCCAATTGCCTCCTGCATCCCTGGGAGGCTCGTCAACATCAGCAAATATGTCTGACTCAGCCTCTTTTCAAACTGCTGCCTCTGCACTGGAACTTGGAGTGTGTGGGCTTTTGAGTGTGTCCCTCTAATTAGAGTGAAGTCACTGTTTCCTCTAGCTCTCCTGTAGTAGGTCCACTTGTTTTCAAAGCCAGACTTTCTGGAGGCTCATCTTCCTGGTTCAGGACCCTCAGGATGGGTAGCCCAATGTGAAGCTTCAACCTCTCACTCCTTAGGGAGAACTTATGCATTTATATTTCTCCTGTTTGTGGGTTACTAGCCCAGGGGAGTGAGTCCTGACTTTACTGCATCTCTGCCCTTTCTACCCATCTTGTTGTGTTTCCTTCTCTGTTATCTTTAGGTTTGGTAAGTCTTTCCTGCTAGTCTTCAGGTCATTTTCATCGATAATAGCTCTGTAAATTGTTGTGATTTTGCTGTGTTTGTGGAAGAAGGTGAGTTCAGTGTCTTCCGACTCCACTATCTTGGCCATCTCTAACCCTGAACTATTTTATTTCTAAAGGAAACCTAGTTGAGCTACTTCAAATCCTGAAAGATTATGCTGTGAAAGTGCTGCACTCAATATGTTAGCAAACCTGGAAAACTCAGCAGTGGCCATAGGACTGGAAAAGGTCAGTTTTCACTCCAATCCCAAAGAAAGGCAATGCCAAAGAATGCTCAAACTACCGTACAATTGCACTCATCCATGCTAGTAAAGTAATGCTCAAAATTCTCCAAGCCAGGCTTCAGCAATACGTGAACCATGAACTTCCAGATGTTCAAGCTGGTTTTAGAAAAGGCAGAGGACCAGAGATCAAATTGCCAACATCCACTGGATCATTGAAAAAGCAAGAGAGTTCTGGAAAAACATCTGCTTTTGCTTTACTGACTATGCTAAAGCCTTTGACTGTGTGGATCACAAGAAACTGTGGAAAATTCTGAAAAAGACTGGAATACCACCACCTGACCTGTCTTCTGAGAAATCTGTATGCAGGTCAGGAAGCAACAGATAGAACTGGACATGGAACAACAGACGGGTTCCAAATCAGGAAAGGAGTATATCAAGGCTGTGTATTGTCACTCTGCTTTTTAACTTGTATGCAGAGTACATCATGAGAAATGCTGGACTGGATGAGGCACAAGCTGGAATCAAGATTGCCAGGAGAAATCTCAATAACCTCAGATACACAGATGACACCACCCTTTTGGCAGGAGGCAAAGAACTAAAGAGCCTCTTAATGAAAGTGAAAGAGGAGAGTGAAAAAGTTGGTTTAAAACTCAACATTCAGAAAACTAAGATATTGGCATCCAGTCCCATACACTTCATGGCAAACAGATGAGGAATCAGTGGAAACAGTGAAAGACTATTTTCGGGGGCTCCAAAATCACTGCAGATGGTGACTGCAGCCATGAATTTAAAAGACGTTTGCTCCTTGGAAGAAAAGCTATGACCAAACTAGACAGCACGTTAAAAAGCAGAGACATTACTTTACCAATAAAGGTCTGACTACTCAAAGCTATGGTTTTCCCAGTAGTCATGTATGAGAGTTGGACCATAAAGAAAGTTGAGCACTGAAGAATCGATGCTTTTGAACTGTGGTGATGGAGAAGACTCTTGAGAGTCCCTTGGACTGCAAGGAGATCCAACCAGTCCATCCTAAAGGAAATCAGTCCTGAATATTCATTGGAAGGACTGATGCTGAAGCTGAAACTCCAATACTTTGGCAACCTCATGTGAAGCACTGACTCATTGGAAAAGATCCTGATGCAGGGAAAGATTGAAGGTGGGAGGAGAAGGGTATGACAGAGGATGAGATGGCTGGATGGCACCACCGACATGCTGGACATGAATTTGAGTAGGCTCCAGGAGTTGGTGATGGACAGGGAAGCCTGGCGTGCTTCAGTCCATGAGGTCACAAAGAGTTGGACATTACTGAGCAACTGAACTGAACTGAGAGATTCAGAAATAACACTGTAAAATTACAATCACAAGGACAGAAAAACATCCTAAAATCCTTCCTGTGGAAAGTTACATGGAACACCCTCCTCACCTTCCAAACTCCACTCATCCCTCATCTAAATTCTCCCAGACTCTCCTCTTAAAACCATGAAGAAGTCACTGTGTCATTGTCCTTTTTTTTAAGTCTCCCACAGGCTTCCCCTGAGTCTCAAAAGGCTGGATCAAGTGTTAATGATTAGGAAATGTCAGATACTAAAATAAAGAATAGCTGATGTGAGGCCGAAACAGATTGTGAAGGCTGAGGCTTCCTGGGAGAGGGAACACCTGAGCTTTCCAGGGAGACCCTAGGGGAGTGTTCCTGGCAGACAGCTTGGCCTGAGCAAAGACCCAGAGATGTGAGCTCAGGCCTGGGCAGGAAGTACAAGTGGTTGAGTGTGGACGGGCATGAGGTGTGAAGTGAGCAGACTGGTGAGAAGCAGATCGGTGAGCAGGCAAGACTGGTAGGTTTCTTCCTGCAGGCAATGCCCAGCATTGGAGGATTTTGAAAAGGGATGATGGGGACTGAGCCCACTCTGACAGGATCTGAGGGGCAGGAAAATGGAGAAGAGACTGGCATGAAGGGCTGGAGGTCAGGATGGAGAGGATGGGTGGCCTTGTTACACACCTAGGACAAGGGCCCTTTGAGAAGCCTGGCTGTGCAAGAGAGAGAGAGGTAGCCAAGTACACCTGGAGGCAAGTATAGGGTTCAAGGAGGCATTTTAAAGGCAAGAGACTTCTAAAGACAAGGACAGAAGGAATGAAATTGATTCCGGGTTTGTTGGGGACCCATTAAGGGATTTGGCATAGTTCTGAGGACCCAGCAGAGGCAGAAACCATGAGGTTGTGGCAGGAAAAGCAAACTTAAGCCCATTTGGGGGCAGCTTCATTCCTGCCCCAAACGTACAGAACATTTGCTGCTCTGGGTTTCCCATCTAAGGGTTCTGGATTTTTTTTTTTTTTCTTTTTTTACTAGCAAACTACAGAGCCAAACTTCTGTGCATGCATGCTAAGTTGCTCAGTCGTGTCCGACTCTTTGCAACCCTATGGACCGTAGCCCACCAGGCTCTGCCATCCATGGGATTCTCCAGACAAGAATACTAGAATGGGTTGCCACGATCTCCTCCAGGGGATCTTTTCAACCCAGGGATTGAATCCGCATCTGTCTCCTGCATTGGCAGGCGGGTTCTTTATCACTAGCGCCACCTGGGAAGATCCTCTTAATTGCCATCAACAAGTACGCAATTAGCCTCATTGATCCCAGAACAATGGTGAGCAGTGACAGGGAAGGACAGGGGTAGGCTTTTCTGTCTGAACTTGTAACAAAGGACCCCAGACCCAGACTCCATGAGACCCTGTCAGCCACCACCATCCTCATTTCATCCACCCTGCTGGCCACACGTCTTGAGAAGTTATCCATGTTTGCTGTGTCTACTTCCTTACCTCTCATCTCTTCATCAAAACTGCTCTCTGAGTTACAAAGTCTTTACTTTAGTTACAAAGTCCTAAATCCATTCAACTCTTTAGTGCTTGGTCTTTCAGCATCATCCAATGCTACCACCCACTTCCTCCCTCCAAAATGCCTTGTTCATTTTAGTCAGGTTGGCAGTCTGTGCTGGCGTAAATGATGTTCAGATGTGTGGGCCTGAGCAGTTCCTACCAAAGGGCCCAGGAGGCAGAGTCCTACCACTGACACAGGAGGGCACAAGTGGGGCTGCTGGTAAAGAGGGCATGACCTCCAACTTCCCCTTCACCCCATGGGCCCACTTACTTGGTTTTCCTCATATCTTCCTTGGTCTTCCTCTCAGGCACTTCCCTGGGCTGCTTCTCTACCCAGCCCAGACTCTGTGTTCCCCAAGGCTATGTCTTCTTGTATCCCTGTTCCAATTCCACTGAATCATCTTATTTGGGACAACAGTTTCCATTTCTTGAGGCTCTTAAAATTTCAATTCCAGCCCCACACACCTGATGACCTCCTGGGCTTCCTGGTCCCAGCTACAGCCTGCCTCGCACAGCAGCTCTGTAGCACACCTGGACTCTACCCTCTGGCTCCTTTCCCCATCTGAGGGCCTGAGTCTTTCATGCAAGTAGTGTCTCTGGGCTGGAGCTAAGGACAGTGAGGCCAGACAGCCCAGCTGTGAAGCTTCAGACTCTCACTGCTCCCACGGGACATCCTGACCACTCACTCCTTCACCAAAATTTCCAACTAGAACAGAGTCAACACCCTGTGCATCATCATATACATGGGAATATGAGGTCCAGAGAAGGAGGGGGAGTGGGTGATGGTCACACAGTGGGATGCAACTCACTGCTTCTAACACTGGGTTCTCAGTTCTAGTTTCCCTTGATGGCCAAAGGTCATGGGTAGACATGGGATTAAGAGCATCATCCCCTTGAGGAATCAGCCAACAACAAGCTATGAGGAAGCACCCCACGCACACTGTATGACAGAATGTGCGAGTGGGTGAGATTTTTGCCCCCGCTCATATGCATGCCACTTCTCCTCTGACTCTGGACGGCATCACTCTGGCACTCCTCCCTTGTCTTTGTCAGCCTGAGTGACCACAGAGGGACCCAAAGATTGTATCAATTACCTTCTGAGTTCCTGAAGGTTGCCTTTATTTACATGCTGATGTTCACCACAGCCACTCCTTTAGTGAGAAATACTATGAAGGGTTAGGATGAGCCTAATCCTGTGACACCCGGAGAGAAACCAGCTCCAGCTCCAGGGAAACAAGTATTTTCCATTTGCTCATCCCCTTGAAATGCATTCTTTATAGAAAGGCTAGACCAGAATGGTTTTTGTGAGAGTCTCCCTATTTTTCCTGAACTCCTTTCTTGACCTTTCTCTACCATCAGGTCACCCTGAGGTACAGAGAGAAAGGAGAAAGTGACTGTGGCTAAATTTCCTCCAAGAATATCCTGTACGAGAATGATGACACACTGGTAGAGGAGGAATGTATTATATAAAGGGATTCCTCAGAGGAGGATTCAACAATAGGGGTCTCAGGGTTGAATTTCAGGGTTGGGGTAACTTTTGGTGGGTTCTGTGGGTCTAGACTCTTTGTGGTAGGGGGTCATTATGTTTCAGTGGTAGGGGCGGTGTCTGATGATCACTTAGGTACGAACTTGGTTTGATGATCTTCTTGGGGGATGCTGGTGCTATGACCTCCCCCTTGTGGGCCTCTGGTGATTAAACATGCCCTTTGGAGAACACTGGTAGTTTGGCCTTCCCCTTGAGGGGCACTGGTGGTTTGACCTCTCTCTTGGGGGACGCTAGTGGTCTGGTTTCCATCTTGGGGGGTGCTGGTGGTTTAACCACCCCCTTGGGGTGCACTAGTGGTTTGACCTCCCCCTTGAGTGGAACTGGTGGTTTGATGTCCCCCTTGGTGGACACTGGTGGCTTGATTTTCTCCTTGGGAGGCACAGGTGGTTTGACATTCCCCGTGGGGGACACTGGTGATCTGATGTTCTTGGCAACACCTGGTAGCATGTTTCTCTTAGGAGGATCCTGATGGTGTGACAGCTTCCTCCTCGGGGGCTGCTGTGATATAGAAGGAGTTTGGGTAGCTGAGGGTTCTTTTGATCTAGGCTGGCTGGAAGATGGCCAGAGTCCAAGGGTTTCCAATGACCCTTTTTCCATGTTAGAGGCTGTTTCCTGAATGTCTGTAGAAGACAGAAAAGACATAAGCACAGATTCCTCAATGTCACAATGCCCCAATCTATGTTTGTTATGTGGTGAACTCATAGTTACCTATGTTACAATCATTCCCATCTCCTCAGGCTCATTCTTCTGAGCTTCCTCCCCTAAGATTTTGGGCGAGCTTATATCAAGCCCTTCATGCCTGGCACAAAAAAAGTCCTTTATATGAGGGTACGGCTTACCAAGGAAGCTCTCAGAAAGAAGGGACTAACATTTGCTTAAAGATTGTGTGTGTGTGTGTGTGTGTGTGTGTGTGTGTGTTTTATTATAACTGCTTCCAAATCAGCTTATATAGAAAAAATGAACACATTTTGCCACTAGACTATTAGATTCTTGAGGGAAGGGACTTTGGTTTCCTTGCCACTATACTTCCATTACCAGAAAAATGTCTGTCACACACAGTTGTTTTTTTTTTAACTAATTTACTTATTTTTTTAAAAAAACTGGTAATAGAGAGCTAGAGAATTCAGACCTACTTCATACTCAAGACAATTTTTTAAATGGATAAAACACACACAAAAAACTTATTTAAATTAAGAGTTCATAATAATAGTTTAAAATCATGAAAAACAGATAACCTAAAGAGGTAAGCCACAATACTGTCTATAGGATACTCATTTTAAATATAAAAGTACATATAGATTAAAAGCAAAAAGATAGAAAAAGATATGCCATATTAACTCTACTGAAAAGAAAGATGAAGTTGCTGTTAATAGTACACCAAGTAATTAAGAGCAAATATACTACCAGGAATAAAGGAAGTAATTTCATAACCATATAAAGAGATCATCTTATCAAGAAGATACACAATTCTAAATATTTATGCACCTATGAGTTTCAAAACACTTAAAACAGACACAAATAGAGCAAAGAGAAATAAACAAAACTCCCTCAAGAATCTAATAGTCTAGTGGCAAAATGTGTTCATTTTTTCTATATAAGCTGATTTGGAAGCAGTTATAATAAAACACACACACACACACACACACACNTGGGAGGGATTGGGGGCAGGCGGAGAAGGGGACGACCAAGGATGAGATGGCTGGATGGCATCACGGACTTGATGGACATGAGTCTGAGTGAACTCCGAGAGATGGTGATGAACAGGGAGGCCTGGCGTGCTGCAATTCATGGGGTCTCAAAGAGTCGGACATGACTGAGTGACAGAACTGAACTGAACTGAGTGATGGCCTAGTCATTTTCTCTACCTTCTTCAATTTAAGCCTGATTTTCAACAAGGAGCTCATGATCAGAGCCACAGTCAGCTCCATATCTTGTTTTTGCTGACTGTATAGAGCTTCTCCATCTTTGGCTACCAAGAACATAATCAATCTAATTTCAGTATTGTACATCCAGTGATATCCATGTATAGAGTCATCTCTTGTGTTGTTGGAAAAGGGTGTTTACTATGACCAGTGTGTTCTCTTGACAAAACTCTATGAGCCTTCACCCTGTTTCATTTTGTACTCCCAAGGCAAAACTTGCCTGTTGCTCCAGGTATCTGTAGACTTCATACTTTTGCATCCCAATCCCCTATGATGAAAAGAACATCTTAGAATGTATTTTAGAAGGTATTATATGTTTATTTTAGGTATGTTTATTTTAGAAGGTATTATAGGTCTTCATAGAACTGGTCAACTTCAGCTTCTTTGGCCTCAGTGGTTGGGGCATAGACTTGGATTTCTGTGATGTTGAATGGTTGGCCTTGGAAATGAATTGAGATCATTCTATTGCTTTTGAGACTGCACCCACGTACCGCATTTCAAACTCTTCTGTTGACTGTTAGGGATATTGCATTTCTTCTAAAGGACTCTTTCCCACAGCAGTAGATATAATAGTTATCTGAATTAAATCTGCTCATTCTTGTCCATTTTAGCACACTGATTCCTAAGATGTCATTGTTCACAGCTGGCATCTCCTGCTTGACCACATCCAATTTACTGTGATTTATGGACTGGACATTCCAAGTCCTACGCAATACTGTCCTTTATAGCGTTAGAATTTACTTTTACTACGTCCACAACTGAGGGTTCTTTCTGCTTTGGCCCAGCCACTTTACTCTTTCTGGAGCTATTAGTAATTACCCTCCACTCTTCTCCAGTAGCATTTTGGACACCTTCCAATCTGGGTGGCTCATCTTCTGATGTCACATTGTTTTGCCTTTTAATACAGTTCATAAGGTTGTCACAGCAAGAATACTAGAGTGGGTTGCCATTTCCTCCTCCAGTGGACCATGTTTTGTCAGAATTCTTCACTATGACCCATCTATCTTGGGAGGCCCTGCCCATGGTGGCTCTTAGCTTCACTGAGTTACACAAGCCACTTCACCATGATAAGACTGTGATTCATGAAGGGGAAGGGCCTGTAATCTTCTCCAGATAATAGGGAGATCAGTGATTGCCATCATTACTCTTTCCCTCTGCCCTGCCCCACATCACAGGTTTCTCCAAGAAAAGAGCTTGTGCATAAAGTGCCCAGCCTTTCGTGGCTGCCACCCAGAGGATATATCCCACAGCCTTGCTCTGGTGGCCAGTAGGGCTTGTGTTCATAGGTTCAATGGGATGGTAGCTAAGAAAGAAACAGTTCACAACAATTAGTCCCTCTAAGGCTCAGTGCAAAGGGAAAAGACAGAAACATGCATCTCCCAGTCTTCCCCTGAAAGTGGTATATTTGCATACTTTTAAAAGTTGTTAACCTGAGGGTCTGACTTCTAATCAGCCTGTATCAAAGTGCTGACTAAGATCCTCCCCTTTGGAACACTGAGAGTACTTGGAACTCTCTCATCTTCTGGGGCCACTATGAACCAAGCAGACATCTTTGCCAACT
This sequence comes from Neotragus pygmaeus, assembly GCA_006410875.1. Taxonomy (NCBI): domain Eukaryota; kingdom Metazoa; phylum Chordata; class Mammalia; order Artiodactyla; family Bovidae; genus Neotragus; species Neotragus pygmaeus. Next base: position 757,112 of record SJYV01018870.1, on the reverse strand, counting down.
ACAAATGTGTAAGCTAGGGCAGGGTTGATGGATAAGGTTCAGTTCCTACACCATACCACTTCTTCAAGACTGGGAGAGGTAGCTGTTTTATCTAATGCATAGAAACCAACACAGAGCCAAGGGAAAAGAATAAATAGAGGACTATCTTCCAAATGAGAGAAAATGACCTTAATGAAAAGGAGATAAGTGATTTATCTGATAAAGAGTTCAAAATAATTGTCCTAAAGATGATCACCAGGAGAACAAGGCNCAACACAGAGCCAAGGGAAAAGAATAAATAGAGGACTATCTTCCAAATGAGAGAAAATGACCTTAATGAAAAGGAGATAAGTGATTTATCTGATAAAGAGTTCAAAATAATTGTCCTAAAGATGATCACCAGGAGAACAAGGCATAAATAAAATGAGAATTTTAACAAAGAAATGCAAAATATAAGAAAGCACCAAACAACTCAGAGTAGAGAAATAGAATAACTAAACTGAAAAATTCAATAGAGAGGTTCAACAACAGACTTGACGAGCCAGAAGAAACGATCAATGAACTTGAAGATGGAACAGTAGAATTTACCCAACCAGAGAAACCAGAAGAATCAAAAATAGTAAAAATAGTTTAAGGGATTTATTGGCCCATATCAAGAGGAACAATACACACACTGTAGAGATTCCAGAGGTAAAAGAGAGAGTGAAAGAAACAAAACTTCTTTGAAAAAATGATAGCTGAAAACATCCCTAACCTGGAGAAGGAAACAGACATTTAGATCTAGGAAGTCCAGAGAGGTCCAAATAAGATGAATGTAAAGAGACACCAAGCAAAATGTACTCTAATTTAATTATCAAGCATTAAAGACAAGAAGAGAATCTTACAATCAGCGAGAGAAAACAACTTGTTATGTAAAAAGGAATTCCCAAAAGGCAATCCACAGATTTCTCACCAGAAACTTTGTAAGCTAAAAGGGAGTGGCACAATATATTCAAAGTGCTGGGGAAAAAACTACTGACGAAGAACACTCTACCCATCAGAGGAATCCTTTGTTATTGAAAGAGTTAAAGAGTTTTCAGACAAGCAAGAGCTGAAAGAGGAAAGAATTCAGCACCGCCTGACTGGCATTACAAGAGCTGTTAAAGGGACTTCCTCAGGCTGAAGCAAGGGCACGAACCAGTAACAGGAAAATATATAAAATATTTAATGTAAAATATTTTACATCATTTTAAATATTGAAAATATAGAAAATATAAAATGTAAATCTCACTAGTAAAGGTAAGTACATGGTTAAATCTGAAAATAATCTAATGTTGTAATGGTGATATGTTAATCACTTATATCTCTAGTATGAAGGATAAAAGACAAAAGTAGTAAAAAATAACTGCAACATTTGCTAATGGATTCACAATAGGTAAATTGTGACATCAAAAACATAGATCAATGGGGGTACAGTAAAAACAGAGCTTTAGCTTTAAAGTGTTCAATTTTAAATTATTATCAACTTAAACTGTTAAAAATATGTTTTACTTAACCTCATGGTAATCACAAGGCAAAAACCTGTACTAGACACAAAAGATAAAGAGATAGGGATCTAAACATGCCACTACAGAAAATCATCAAACCACAAAGACAGAAGAAAGGAACAAAAGAAAGAATTACAAAACAGGTGGAAAACAACACGCATAAATGATAAAAGCACATACCTATCAAACATTGCTTTAAATGTAACTAAATTTTCTAAAAAGACACAGAGTGGCTGAATAAACAAAAAAACAAGACCTAACTATATGCTGCCTATAAGAGATACTCACTTCAACTTTAAGGACATTCACAGCTTGAAAGTGAAGAGATGGAAAAAGATATTCTATGCAAATGGAAACCAAAAGAAAGTTAAAAGAAAAAGTTCCATGGTTGCACAACACAACAATGTGAATGTACTTAATGCCACTGAGTCATATACTTAAAAATGGTAATTAATTTTATGTAAATATATTTTATCACAAGTTTCTTAAAAACCAACAAAAAATATTGTTATTAAATTTTATTTGACTGTCTAGTCTACTTAATGTGCACTCTCTGTTCCTCTTCTTTTCCAAATCATACCAGTCTTCAAATTCCAGTTCTAATTCTTCCAAGGCTTCTTCCAATCCCAAAACATGTCACTTTTTTTCTGGATTCCAAGAACTATTATTGTCAGAATGAGTTCATTTGACAATTAATTATTTCTGTCTGGTGATAGATCGTCCACTTTATCTTAAATAATTATTCAATTATATATATATAACTGGGCTTCCCTGGTGGCTCAGAGGATAAAGCATCTGCCTGCAATGCGGGAGACCTGAGTTCGATCCCTGGGTTGGGAAGATCCCCTGGAGAAGGAAATGGCAACCCACTCCAGTACTTGTGCCTGGAGAATCCCATGGATGGAGGAGCCTGGTGGGCTACAGTCCACAGGGTTGGGGTCGTAAAGAGTTCAACTGAGCAACTTCACTTTCACTTTCATATAAATAACTAGATTTATCTTGACTTGATAATAACATGATAATCTTGATGTAATAATCTTGACTATATTATGTATACTAGATTAAATCTTATCTGAGGGAGTGGCAATATCGTACTCTTAGAATCAGTTAAGAAGACAAGGTTCTTGAGCTTATGCCTGTGTTTGATTAGTAATGTATTTTAAAATACTCCATTTTTTTCTCACTGCACCANTGTCTAGTCTACTTAATGTGCACTCTCTGTTCCTCTTCTTTTCCAAATCATACCAGTCTTCAAATTCCAGTTCTAATTCTTCCAAGGCTTCTTCCAATCCCAAAACATGTCACTTTTTTTCTGGATTCCAAGAACTATTATTGTCAGAATGAGTTCATTTGACAATTAATTATTTCTGTCTGGTGATAGATCGTCCACTTTATCTTAAATAATTATTCAATTATATATATATAACTGGGCTTCCCTGGTGGCTCAGAGGATAAAGCATCTGCCTGCAATGCGGGAGACCTGAGTTCGATCCCTGGGTTGGGAAGATCCCCTGGAAAAGGAAATGGCAACCCACTCCAGTACTTGTGCCTGGAGAATCCCATGGATGGAGGAGCCTGGTGGGCTACAGTCCACAGGGTTGGGGTCGTAAAGAGTTCAACTGAGCAACTTCACTTTCACTTTCATATAAATAACTAGATTTATCTTGACTTGATAATAACATGATAATCTTGATGTAATAATCTTGACTATATTATGTATACTAGATTAAATCTTATCTGAGGGAGTGGCAATATCATACTCTTAGAGTCAGTTAAGAAGACAAGGTTCTTGAGCTTATGCCTGTGTTTGATTAGTAATGTATTTTAAAATACTCCATTTTTTTCTCACTGCACCACTTCTTTCACTTGGTATATCCCAGGCATTTCTGTTTTCAGATTCTTCAGGTTGATAAAGCTTTAGACACTTGCTGTGGCTCTGATGACTCAAGACCTAGAGTCATTGTGTTGGTATGGGATTATGCCCATCACCTCACTGGGGAATCAGTGAACAAGGTATTATAAAGCACCCCACTTCATGCCAGATGACAGAATGCATGTGTGGGATGAGATCTTTGCCCCTGACTCACGCTTATGCCACCTCTCATTCTCAGGATGGCATCACTTTGGCACTTATCCTCTAGTCTTTGTCAGCCTGAATTATCACAGAGGGGTCCAAAGAATACACCATTTACCTTCTGAGTTCCTGAGAGTTGCCTTTATTTACATGCTGATGTTCACTACAGATGACAAATGAGATAAAACCTAACACCCAGAGAACAACCAGCTCCAGCTCCAAGATTACAACTATTTTTCTCTTGTTTGTCCCCTTGATATGTACTCTTTAGAGAAAGGCTAGACCAGAATGGTTTTCCTGAGAGCCTCAACAGCTCTTCTGCACTCATTGTCTGATCACTCTCCACTGTCACCATCCTCAGGCACAAAGAAGAGGAAGAAGGGAGCAAGTTGTGGTTTTTGCAGATAGGTTTAGGAGGAGGAGGATGGGCTGGATGTGGTGAAAACAGGAAGGGATTCCTCCGAAGATTTAGTATTGGGGGGTCTTTCAGTTTGCTTCTGAGGATGAGAGACATCTATGGAGGAAAATGTTCCATTCGCCTTCACGGCTGATGAAGATTGGAAGATGGCCTCTCTCGCAGACTCCTGGAAGGGTGCTTGGATGGATTCAGAGGCCTTCAAGGTGGGGACCAGTTGTCTAATGTTATCCTCGCCAGGAACTGGTGTCTTGATGGTTTTGCTGACTGTATCTGATTTGCTGGCTTTCTTCATGGGGCCTACTGAAACACGGCTAGAGTCTGGGTATTTCCTTACATTCTTGGTTAAAGCTGCGGAGAGGGCTGCATGAGTCCAAGGAATTTCCATAACTCGGGAGACAGGATCTATGGATATACATGAAGGTCCTTGATTCTTACTTTTTCCTGTTCGGAGGCTTGTACTCAGAGATTCTATGGGATAGAAAAGACAAAAACACAGATTCCGCAAATGTCACTTCTCCAATATTTGCCAGTCAAGTCACGTGGTAAAATTCTAGTCATCTTTAAAATGTCAGCCCCTCAATTATCATCTTAGATTTTTTTCCACTATTTCTCTCCCTACCCAGACTTTCCTATGGTCTTCAATTCATCAAGGTGCTGGAGTTCGAGACATTGCTTAATTCACTTTTTAGTTCTAGTAGGTTTTTCAGTTGACTCCTTAAAATTTTTCATATAATAATAAATGCAAATTAAGGAGTTTTATTTCTTCCTTTATGCCTATTATTATTTTACTGAACTGGCTAGGATATCCAGTACAAGGCCAAATAGAAGAAAGTGGTAAAAGCTGGTATTATTGCTTTACTATTTCTTAAAATTGAAGTATAGCTGATTCACAATGTTGTATTAGTTTCTGGTATACAGCAAAGTGATTCAGTTATGCATATATACATATATATGTATTCTTTTCAAATTATTTTCCATGAAAGTTTATCTAAGGAAGTAACAGTTCCCCGTGCTATACAGTAGGATCTTGTTGTAGTAGTTTGTATCTGCTAATCTGCTAAATTTCTAATTTATCCTTCCCCGATCCCTTCCTTTCCCTTTCAGTAACCATAATTTTGTTTTCTGTCTCTGAGTCTGTTTCTGTTTCATATAGAAGTTCATTTGTGTCACATTTTAGATTCCATATATAGGTGCTATCTTATGGTGTTTGCCTTTTTCTTTCTGACTTAGTATGATCATCTCTAGGTCCATCCATTTTGTTGCAAATATTATTTCATTCTTTTTCATGGCTGAGTAGTATTCCATTATAAATCACATTTTTATCCATTCACCTATCAATGAACATTTAAGTTGCTTCTATGTCTTGGCTAAATAGTCCTGCCATAAACACTGGGGTGCATGTATCTTTTCAATTTAGAATGTTGTCCATATTCCCAGGGGTGGGATTACTAAATCACATGGCAACTCTTATACTTTTCTGAGGAACCTCCATACTGTTTTCCATACTGAATGCATCAATTTACTTTCTTACCACCCATGTAGGAGGGTTTCCTTTTCTTGACACCCTCTCCAGCATCTGTTATTTGTACTTTTTAATAATGGCCATTCTGATGGGTTTAAGGTGATACCTCATTGTAGCTTTGATTTCCATTTCTCTAATAATTAAGTGATACTGAGCATCTTTTCATGTGTCTATTGGCCATCTGTATGTCTTCTTTGGAAAAATGTCTATTTAGGTCTTCTGTCCCTTTTTCATTTGTTTTTTTTGTTATTGAGTTGTATGTGCTATTTGTGTATTTTGAAAATTAAGCCCTTTTTAGTTGCATATTTTGCTGTCTGTAGGTTGTCTTTTCACTTTGTTTATGGTTTCCTTTGCTATAGAAAAGCTTATGAGTTTGATTAGGTCCCATTTGTTTATGTTTTATGTCTTTCCCTTGAAAGACTAACATAAGAAAATATTGGTATGATTTATGTCAGAGAATGTTTTGCCTATATTCTCTTATGTCTTAAAATGTTTAAATCTTTAAGCTATTTTGGCTTTATTTTTGTGTATGGTGAAAGGGTGTGTTCTAACCGTATTGATTTACATGTGGCTGTCCAGCTTTTCCAGCACCACTTACTGAAGAGACTGTCTTTTCTCCATTGTATACTGTTGCCTCCTTTGTCAAAGATTAACTGCCTATAGGTGTATGGGTTTATTTCTGAGCTCTCTATTCTGTGCCATTGATCTATATGTTTGTTTTTATGCCATTTCCATGATGTTGTGATTACTACAGACTTATAGTGTTGTACAACATCTGGGAGGGTTATGTCCTCCCAGGATTTGTTCTTTTTCCTCAGGATTGTTTTGGTGATTTTGAGTCTTTTATAGATCCATACAAATTTTAGAATTATTTTAGTTCTGTGAAAAACTTCATGGGTAATTTGATAAGAATCACATTAAATCTGTAAACTGCTTTGGGGAGTATTGCCATTTGAACAATATTAATTTTTCCAACCCAAGAGCATAGGATATCTTCCCATTTTTTGAATCACTTTCAATTTTATCAACGTCTTATAGTTGTCAGCATATAAGCCTTTCACCTCCTCAGTCAGGTTTATTCCCAAGTATTTTTAATACAATTTTAAAAGAAATAGTTTTTTTACTTTCCTTTTCTCATATTTCATTGTTAAGTTTAAATAAATGCAACAGATTACTGTATGCTATTCCTATATTCTGCGACTTTGTTGGGTTCATTTATCAGTTCTAGTAGTTCTTGTATGGAATCTTTAGGGTTTTCTATATATAGTATCATATCATAGTAAAATGAACATTCTACCTCTTCCAATTTAGAAACTTATTTTTCTCTTTCTTATCTAACTGCTGTGGCTAGAACTTTCAACAGTATATTGAATAGAAGTGTTGAGAGTGGACATCCTTGTCTTGTTCTAGATTTTAGAAGGAAGGCTTTAAGCTTTCACCACTGAGTATTGTGTTGGCTGCAGGCTTGTCATAAATGGCTTTTATTATCTTGAGATATATTTCCTCTATACCTACTTTGGTAAGAGTTTTTATCATGAATGGATGTTGAATTTTGTCAAATGTTTTTTCTCCATCATATATCATATTGGCAATCTCTCTCTCTCATCTTGGTACAAGTTTATAAATTTTATTAACCTTCTCAAGAACAAACTTTTTATTTTCTCTATTTGTGTCTTTTCTATGTCTTTGATTCCTGCTGTCTTTATTATCTTCTTTTACTTAGAAAATATTTACTTAATTTTTTTCTAGATTTTTAAGGTAGAAACAATGAATACTAAACCAATCTTTCTTCTAAGATTTAAACTTGGAAATCTCCCTGTAAGGCCTGCTTTAGCTATATCACAAAACTTTTGCTACTGTACATGCATTATCCTTTAAAGTATTTTCCAACCTCCTTTTTTAAAAATTTATTTATTTTAATTGGAGACTACTTACTTTACAATATTGAGGTGGTTCTGCCATACATTGACATGAATCCACCATGGGTGTACGTGTGTTCCACATCCTGAACCCCCCCTCACACCTCCCTCCCCATACTATCCCTCTGGGTCATCCAAGTACACCAGCCCTGAGCACCCTGTCTCATGCAATGAACCTGGACTGGCGGTCTGTTTCACATATGATAATATACATGTTCCAATGCTATTCTCTCAAATCACCCTACCCTCGCCTTTTGCCTCAGAGTCCAAAAGACTGTTCTATACATTTGTGTCTCTTTTGCTGTCTCGCATACAGGGTTATCATTACCATCTTTCTAAATTCCACATATATGTGTTACTATACTGTATTGGTGTTTTTCTTTCTGGCTTACTTCACTCTGTATAATNATTAGGTCCCATTTGTTTATTTTTGCTTTTGTTTCCGTTACTCTGGGAGATGGGTCATAGAGGATCCTGCTGTGATTTATGTCGGAGAGTGTTTTGCCTATGTTTTCCTCTAGGAATTTTATAGTTTCTGGTCTTATATTTAGATCTTTAATCCATTTTGAGTTTATTTTTGTGTATGGTATTAGAAAGTGCTCTAGTTTCATTCTTTTACAAGTGGTTGACTAGTTTTCCCAGCAACACTTGTTAAAGAGATTGTCTTTTCTCCACTGTATATTCTTGCCTTCTTCGTCAAAGATAAAGTGTCCATAGGGGCATAGATTTATCTCTGGGCTTTCTATTTTGTCCCATTGATCTATATTTCTGTCTTTGTGCCAGCACCATACTGTTGATGACTGTGGCTTTGTAGTAGAGCCTGAAATCAGGCAGGTTGATTCCTCCAGTTCCATTGTTCTTTCTCAAGATTGCTTTAGCTATTCGAGGTTTTTTGTATTTCCATACAAATTGTGAAATCATTTGTTCTAGTTCTGTGAAAAATACCGCTGGTAGCTTGATAGGGTTGCATTGAATCTATAGATTGCTTTGGGTAATATACTTATTTTCACTATATTCATTCTTTCAATCCATGAACATGGTATATTTCTCCATCTATTTGTGTCCTCTTTGATTTCCTTCATCAGTGTTTTATAGTTTTCTATATATAGGTCTTTTGTTTATTTAGGTAGATATATTCTAAATATTTTATTCTTTTTGTTGCAATGGTGACTGGAATTGTTTCCTTAATTTCTCTTTCTGTTTTCTCATTGTTAGTGTATAGGAATGCAAGCAATTTCTGTGTGTTGATTTTATATCCTGCAACTTTACTATACTCACTGATTAGCTCTAGTAATTTTCTGGTGGAGTCTTTAGGGTTTTTTATATAGAGGATCATGTCATCTGCAAACAGTGAGAGATTTACTTCTTCTTTTCCAATCAACCTCCTTTATGATTTATTTTTTTTTAATACTCAGTGTTAAGAAATACACTAATTTCTGTAATCTAGAGGTATTTATGGATGTCATATTAATGTTTGTCTCTAATTTAATTTTGCTGTGGTCATGGAATATATTCTGTAAGAGTTCAGTCTTCTGAAATTCATCTACTGATGACACTTTCTACATCTTTTTATTTTACGCATTCCTTAATTACTGAAATTTCACATCATTTTTACTACTTTTGTCTTTTAATCTTAATGCTTACCTTATTAAGTGATTGAACCCCTGACTTTATTATATATGTATATTTTCCAGTGAGATTTTAATTCTTGCATGTTTTCTTATTATCGTTTAGTGTCATTTCTTTTCAGTTTAGAGAAGTCCCTTTAATATTTCATGCAGAACAAGTATAGTGGCAATAAACTTCTTTAGCTTTTGTTTATCCTAAAAACTCTTAATCTCTCCTTAATTTTGAATGTTAAACTAGCTGTGCAGAGTCTGTGATGGGAAGTCTTTTCCTTTCAGTGCTTTGAGTATATCATGACACTCCTTTATTATCCTGAGTTACTTTTTTTCTCTTGCTGCTTTAAGGATTCTCTTTATTCTTAACTTCTACCATTTTAGTTGCAATGTGTCTTATGTGTGTGTCTCTTTGGGTTCTTCTTATTCATAGCTCTTTGGGCTTCCTGGACTCAGAGGTATGTTTGCTTCCCCAGGTTAGGAAATTTTTTAGTCACTATTTCTTAAAATAATTTTTCTGGTCCTTTCTTTCTTCCCCTTCTGTGACCCATATAATGCAAATGTTATTCCACACAATGCTGTCCTAAAGGCAACATATGGTATCTTCACTTTTGAAAATTCTTCATTTTGCTGCTCTGAGGGGAGTCCCACCATTTTATCTTTTAGCTCACTCATTCGTTTTTCCACCTCATCTACTCTGCTGTTGAGCACCTCTAGTGTATTTTTCAGTTTAGTCATAACTTCTCTTTGGTACTATATTTTCTATCTCACTGTTAAAGTTCTATGTTTATCCTTTCCTGAGTTTGATGAGCATATTTATGATCATTATACTGAAGCCCATCAGGTGGACTGCTTATCTCAGTTTCATTTAGCTGTTTTTCTGAGGTTTCTGTCTTGTCATTTGTTTGTACTATATTCCTCTGCCTCATTTTCTTTTTCTGTTTCTTTCTATGAATTAGGTAAATCAGCTCTCTCTTCCAGGCTGTTGAAAGGATTGTCATGTACTCTATTTGAAGAAACATGCCAGGTACACTTGAAAATACTGTATATTCTGTAGTTCTTGGGTAAAATGTTACATGCCAGTTAGGTCAAAGTGGTTGAAAGTGTTCAGACTTCTATATTTATTCTTGTTTTATTTTTTGTGTTTAATTGGTATTTTAAGTACTAAGTGAAAAAATATTAAAATCTCCAACTACGATCTCTCTTTCAGTTGCCGACTAACATGTTCAGAAACTCTTTTACTAACTGAAAACAGTTATAACTACAATGTCTTCCCTGATATACTGACATTTTCATCATTATGAAATCTTTGTTTCCAGTAATTTTCCATGTTTTAAAGTTTATTTTTTCAGAAAACATTTTTTATATTTATTGTTTACATGGCATATCACTGTCCCATCCTTTCACTCTGTAATCTATTTGAGCCTTTGTATTTGAAACATTTGTTTTGTAGACAGAATATGGTTGGGTCTTGCTTTCTTCCTATCTTACATGAAGTCTCTACTTTTGAGTATTTGTTTCATTGATATTTAATGATTAACAAAGTAGTTGAATTAATGATGACCATTTTTCAACTTGTCTCCTAATTGTTTCATATGTTATTTTTCCTTCTTTTGTACTTTTTTCTCTGAATTCACCTACTCTAAAGAGATATTCTCCTGCTGGCATTGAAGAAAAATCTGCCACATTTTGAGAGGACAAAATGATGAGGACTGGATATGGTTTCTAAACTCAAATCAAAACCCAGTCAACAGTATTCATGAAAACAGGAGCACATTAGTCTGACAACTTTAAGNGATATTCTCCTGCTGGCATTGAAGAAAAATCTGCCACATTTTGAGAGGACAAAATGATGAGGACTGGATATGGTTTCTAAACTCAAATCAAAACCCAGTCAACAGTATTCATGAAAACAGGAGCACGTTAGTCCGACAACTTTAAGGAACTAAATCAGTCAATAACACAGTGATCTTGCAAGTAGAATCTAAGTCTCAGGTGAGATTGCTGCCGCCGTGAACACCTCAATGTTAGCCTGGTAAGGCTCTATGAAGAGGACCAGACAAACACATGCTTAGACTCCTGACCCACACAAACTCTGAGATGATAAATTTGTGTTGTACTGAGCTACCAAATTTGTGGTAATTTGTTCTGCATCAATAAAAACCTAATATATACAGAAATATAATCTATCCAAATGAAGCACAGACATTAAACAGGCTAAAAATAAAAATGAACAGAGTTTTGCTAACTTATAGGAAACTAAGAAAGAAGATATAGGCAAAAAAAATTCTGAAAATCAAAGACTGAAAAAAACTATACTCTGATCTAAGGATCTCTGAAAACTCTAAGCAGGATGAACACACACACACACACACACACATACTCACTCACTCATATACACACTTAAACACAACAAAATAAACTATAATAAAATTACTGAAAACCAATAATAAAAGAAGCAACCTTAAAAAGCAGCCAGAGAAAAAGGACATATTACCAGTAGATGAACAATGATTTTTTAAATGGAAGATGTTTTTATAAGACTTTTCATAAGGAACTATATGAAACAGAAGACAAAGGATGAACTTCTTTAAAGGGCTGAAAAATGTATCCTAAAGCTAGTGAGGTGATGAAAGCCATCTGGAGGCAGCATTAGGTGCAGCAGTATATGCCCATCTAGGAGGTGGTCATGGTACAAGATGTGAATTATGCTTAAGTGTTCAAAGCTCTGTTCTCCTCAACCTAAATGAATCTGGGCTGTGGTTTTGGCTTCTTTTCGGTCATCTTTGTACCTTTTCTGATTTTGAACTCGGCCCCACCCCTTCTAGGAGTTGGGGTGAGCCCCTAGAAGTGTCTCTTGGAGGTACTCAAACAGCTTTTCAACACATTTACGTAGATCAAAAAAAAAAAAAAATTGGTTTCTCTAAATGGGCAACTGTAAACGCTATAAAAAACAGGAAAATTTTCAACTTATTTCTTATTTACCTCATTTCCTTATCATAATTTCAACATGGTGTGAAGCTGAGGTCAAGTTAACTGCATTTTTCTCAGGCATTTTAGACATGTCTTTTACCCCAATTTAAACAGATCTTAGAGTTTTCCTTGAAAACTTCTCTCATTCATGACTTCCTCAGCTACTCCATATTCTGTTCATTTCTTCACTGGATTATTGTTACAGGCTGAATTTTGTGCCCCACATTGATATGTTGAAGCCATAATCTCCAGTACCTGAAAATCTAACTATATATGGAAACTGGGCCTTTGAAGAGGTAGCTAAACGAGGCCAATGGGGTGGGCCGTGATTCAATCTGACTAGAATAGAAAAAATTTGAACACACAGAGACACACTGGGCAGTGGTGGGTAGAAGTGTGTGCACAGAAGAAAGGCTGTGTGAGGACACAGCAAGAAATTGGCTATCTGCAACCAAAGAAAGAGGCTTCAGAAGAAACCAAACGTGTTGATACAGTGATCTTTCACCTCTAGCCTCCAGAACTATGAGAAGAATCAATTTCTGTTATTTAAGCCCCCTCAGTTCAGTTCAGTTCAGTCGCTCAGTTGTGTCTGACTCTTTGCAACCCCATGAATCACAGCACGCCAGGCCTACCTGTCCATCACCAACTCCCGGAGTTCACTCGGACTCTCGCCCATCAAGTAAGTCAGTGATGCCATCTAGCCATCTCATCCTCTGTCATCCCCTTCTCCTCCTGTGGTATTTTGTTTTCATAGCCCTAGTGTACTAATATAACTACTAAAAATCATAAGGGAACTGGAACATGGCCTTCAGACTTCTTACCAGCTAGCAGAGTGATCCAAAAATCCATAGAACTCAGAGTTACTTGAGATCTCTCAGTCCCTTAAGAGATTTGAGTGAATATGGCTTAAACCTTCAGTTTCACAGAATGAAAATCCATTTCTTTTCATTTATTTCATTTAATTTCCTTTCATTTAAGTTGTTCTGCTGAATAAGTTATTCCGCTATTCTATCCTTTTACACAGAAGTCTAACCATATTGCTGCCTTGTTTTAAACTCATTTTCTATCTCCTGATTGCTTATATGCAAAACTTATGTTCTTTTCAGCATGCCCCCTCCACAATTTTCTCCCTCCACCTTCCAACATACATATCACAACTAAAGTCACCTACAGCACACAGCCCTGATGAGCGTGGCAGCCTCACTGTCTTATACCTAGGCATTTTGGCCCAAAGTTTTCAATTGCTATGCTTTTGCCTACTTCCTCACCATTCTCTGTGGGCCAGTCCTCTCATCTCTTGGTCCACCCTCCACAGACAACTTTACGTTCCTTCAGTCTCTCTCACAGTGCTTGGCACAAAGTGGATACTCAATAACTATGTGATAATAAATGAACCAGTGAACAAAAAATATCAATTTCAAAACCTTCCTAGGAGTGTCAACACTTAGAAGATAAAAGTCCACAATGAATCCTGATGCCAGGGGCCCCCAGAATCTGTGCCCAACCTATTTATCCCAACTTCTTGGTGGTCCCCACTCCCCAATTTCAGACCCCCTTCAACTCTTGTCAGAAACATTAAGGCAGGCCCAGAATCCTGGAGGCAATGGGATAATGAGAGTGGGCTAGGCCTCTAACTTTACCTGTGTGAATGCTGGTGCTCTTGAGTAATTTTTCTTGTTTGCTCTCTTTCCACCTGGAAGGAAGCAGAGTATCCATGAGCCTCATGGTTCTACTCCAAAATAGGCAACAATTCAAGGCAGTGGCCAGAAAAGAACATTATCCAGTTAAATTTTGTGTTAAACAGAGGGTTTGTAGTTTCCTCCTTTTTAAAGGATCATTCAAATGAGGAAAAAATAGGCATGATGAGATCTAAAGACCATAGTCTCCTCTAGCTAAAAATTCTACCAGATGTTCCATCTCCCACCCTGAACTCTGGAATCTTGTAGCATTTTCCCCTCAAGAATTCTCGAATGTCATTTTCTCAGACAAATACAAAAAATATGGCCTGGAAAGGGGCAGTGATTTCCCCAGGGTCACCTAGCAGCTATGGGAGAAACCAGGATCAAAACCCAGGTTTCCTGGAGGGTGAGGTTGCTCTTTACACAGCACCCTGTGAACCATTCTGTGGAAGGTGGGAAAGGGGAGGCACTTGTTCTGAACAGCCTTCAACTCCAGTCCTCTCCCAACTGATCCACAGGGGATCTGCAGTAACAGGCTTTGATTAAGCTTTAGCTATGTCAGTCACTCAGTGGCATCTGACTCTTTGTGACACCATGAACTGTAGCCCCCCAGGCATCTCTGTTCATGGAATTCTCCAAGCAAGAATACTGGAGGGAATTATTCCCTTCTCCAAAGGATCTTCCTGACCCAGAGGTCAAATCCAGGTCTCCTGTATTGTAGGCAAATTTTTTACTATCTGAGCCACAAGGGAAGCCTGTGAGAGTCCTTATTCTTAGAATATGGTCTCAGGTAGAGGCAGGAGAAGGGGTGTGAAGGCAGCACAAAAAGAAATTGGAGGTTCCGATGAGAAAACCCTGTCTCCCTGAGGACTTGCCACATGATTTTATGGGATGAAGGTAACTGTTTTCCTTCAAATTTCCATAAAATGATTTATATTTTTATTTGGGGGAAATCATATAAAATTACAAATATATGCTTACCAATGAAAATAAAATATGGCAACAATGAAAATTGCAGAAAGAATATCCATGAGAATCCACACAAACAAATAGTACTTTGGGGTCTGCAAAGCAGAGAACACAGTTAAGGACTGACGGCTGGAAGGGAATGTAGATCATGTGGGTCAGGTCCCTTTCTTGGCTGTCAGGGATGGAGTAGGGTTGGAGCAGGGTCAGAGCAGGGAGAGGAACCTTGATTGCTGAGGTTGGTGTCTAACACAGAAATACCTGCTGCCAACCTAACATGTAATCTCCCCTTACATGTGCCGAGGGCTCTACAAGGACTAAAACACTTCACACACTTCATTTCCCTGGATGGTCAACAGAGGTCTGAGGGAGTTGCAGAGATGTCCAGAGCAACTCTTCTCTCAACGCAGGACTACAACCCAAGATCCTTGGCTTCCAGTGTTCTATGTGTTCATGGCACAGCTTCCCAAACCTGGCTGTGCATCCAAATCTATCTGAGCCGCAGCCTTTCTTAATACAGCTTCCTGGGTCTCACTACAGACTCAGAAGTTAGAATTTCGGCACTTTTTACAAGCTTCCAGGAATAAGCAAACAGCCTGTGAACCAGAATCCTTCTTCTAAATTGTCATGCTTCAACTCAGTTCAGTTCACTCAGTTGTGTCCGACTCTGCGACCCCATGAATCACAGCACACCAGGCATCCCTGTCCATCACCAACTCCCAGAATCTACCCAAACCCATGTCCATTGAGTCGGTGATGTGATTCAGCTGTCTCATCCTCTGTCGTCCCCTTCTCCTCCTGCCCCCAATCCCTCCCAGCATCAGGGTCTTTTCCAATGAGTCAACTCTTCCATGAGGTGGCCAAGGTATTGGATTTCAGCCTCAACATCAGGCCTTTCGANTGCTTTGTGTTAATTCCACAGAAAAAGCAGGAGGAAAATGCAGTATAAAATACTCAAAAAGACTATTAACCAATTTAAATTGTATATTATGGAAATTAAACCCGCCCCTGTTGGAATCATTTGTGGTTATTCTTTCCCAGTCTGTAGGTTGTCGTTTTGTTTTCTTTATGGCTTCCTTTGCTGTGCAAAAGCTTTTAAGTTTGATTAGGCCACTTGATTTTCTAATAGGACTCAGGATATGACTGATCCTTCTTAAAGTCTGATGTCAGCTGATCCTATTCCCATATAACTATAGCCAAGGAATAACTTTTAAAAATTACTAGTAAAAGAATTAACACTGGGGAATCTGTCAAACCTATATTTAAACCTCAGTGTGGTCCCCCACTGACCACATATATGGACTTTGGGGAAATATTAACACCTAACCTCCCTGAACTTTTCCTCATTAGAGATAAGATTCCCCATTTGAAACATGGGGAGTGATGCTAATTTATAGGGCATAGCATGTAATGATGGTGATGATGAAACAATAGGTAACATTTACTGTGTTCATATATTTGCCCATCATTTTACTCTGTGCATATATGCAGTATGTCACTTAATCTTTTAACCATTCCATCACGTTATTGTTATCCTTAATTTACAAATGAGAAAACTAATTATTAGAACTTGTCCAAAGTCAAACTTGTAGCTGATGGGTAAGCCAGAATTGTAAAAAGAGCCTGTGGTTAACCAACGAAACTTGACACATAATAAAGGCTCAGTAAGTGAAAATTATTATAATTATTTTTCAACTACTAGATTAATCTAAATTATGATTAGCAGAGAAAGAAATCACCTTGGAGTCATTTTTTCTTTGATAAAAAGTAGAAAGGAATAGACATACATTCAAAACAGAGGAATAGTTGGGCAAAGAGAAATCTTCTAAATAGGAAAGAGAGGTAAAACATGTATAATTTTCTAATGTTGAGAGAAAAAAATATATAATTTTATGATCAACTGCCCCATAGCCAAAGAGGCTGGAAAAGCCAGAACATGAAAAGAGGTTAATCCAATAGCCTAGCTCATGACTTGGAATACAAAAATGAATCTAGAGGAATTTCTATAGCTCAAAGAGATTTTGGAGATAGGGAGATACATATGTATATCTGGACAAAACACATATATGTGTTCATATATGAAGCATTTAGAATCATCTGAAAAGAACTTTCAGATATACAAGCTGGATTTAGAAAAGGCAGAGGAACCAGAGATCAAATTGCCAACATCTGCTGGATCACAGAAAAAGCAAAAGAATTCCAGAAAAACATCTACTTCTGCTTTATTGATTATGTTAAAGCCTTTGTGTGGATCACAAAAAACTGTGGAAAATTCTTCAAGACATGGGAATATCAGACCATCTAACCTGCCTCCTGAGAAACTTGTATGTGGGTCAAGAAGCAACAGTTAGAACCAGACATGGAACAATGGACTGGTTTCAAATTGGGAAAGGAATACGTCAAGACTGTATACTGTCACCCTGCTTATTTCACTTATATGCAGAGTCCATCATGCAAAATGCCAGACTGGATGAAGCACAAGCAGGAACCAAGATTGCTGAGAAAAATATCAACAATCTCAGATATTCAGATGACACCACTCCAATGGCAGAAAATAAAGAGGAACTAAACAGCCTCTTGATGAGGGTGAAAGAGGAAAGTGAAAAAGCTAGCTTAAAACTCAACATTCAAAATACTAAGGTTATGGTATCCCATCCCATCACTTCATGACAAATAGATGGGGAAAAAGTGGAAACAGGCTGATTTTATTTTACTGGGCTCTAAAAGCATTGCAGATGGTGACTGTGGTCATGAAATTAAAAGACATTTGCTCCTTGGAAAAGAAGCCAAGACAAACCTAGACAGTGCATTAAAAAGCCGAGACATCATTTTGCCAACAAAGGTCTGTATAGTTAAAGCTATGGTTTTTCCGGTAGTCACATACGAGTGTGAGAGATGGACCATAAAGAAGGTTGAGTGCCAAAGAACTGATGCTTTCAAACTGTGATGCTGGAGAAGGCTCTTGAGAGTCCCTTGAACGACAAGGAGATCAAACCAGTCAATCCTAAAGGAAAGTGAAAGTCACTCAGTCGTGTCCGACTCTTTGTGACCCCATGACTACAGAGTCCATGGAATTCTCCAGTCCAGATCCCTGGAGTGGGTAGCCCATCCCTTCTCCAGCGGATCTTCCCTACTCAGAAATCGAACTGGGGTCTCCTGCATTGCAGGCAGATTCTTTACCAACTGAGCTATGAGGGAAGCCCCTATCCTAAAGGAAATCAACCTGAATATTCACTGGAAGAATTGACGCTGAAGTTAAAGTTTCAATACTTCAGCCATCTGATGCAAAGAGCCGACACAATGGAAAAGACACTGATGCTAGGAAAGAATGAGGGCAGTAGAACAGGGTAACAGAGGATGAGATGGCTGGATGGCATCACTGACTTAATGGACACGAGTCTGTGCAAGCACCAGGAGACAGTGAAGGACAGGGAAGCCTGGCGTGCTGCAGTCTATGGGGTCGCAAAGAGTTAGACATGACTTAATGACTGAACAACAACGACATAGGGACTAATGTAAGCAGTGACTATCAATAATTAAATCTGAAAAAGTTACCATTCTCAGGTGCTTTTAATTCTGAAAACTCTTGTCTCTGACTATGTAATTATAAATGTGGTGGTGGAGAATTTCAGTTTCTTCTCATGCTTGGCTGTTTTAAAGGGATTTTCTAATAATGATTTAATTATGTTTCAAATTATATCTATGAGAAATCTGACTATCTGGATTACAAAGTTATTTATTAGGTATTTCAATCCATCTGGTAATGGCAGAAGGAAATCAACTCAACTTTTTGAGTTCTTACTTTTCAGTCATCACTTTATATAACAACAAAAACACCAAGCACATAAAAGGGTGTGCTGAATGAGAGACTGAAGCATAAAGGAGAAGGGGCTGAATAACATGTTCCAGGAACAGAATGTAACTTTGATAAATGTTTGTTGGTACAGAGTGAGGGAAGGATAAGAAGATGAAGACAGGGGATTCCAGAAAGATAACTACACATGGAAATCCTGAGATGGGAGGAGGAACCTACGTAGCTTGGCTGGGATGCAGATTTCCTGCAAGTAAGGCAATACGTGCTGAGGAAAATGTGGTCAAACACTTACCTCATCCCATTGTAGAACAAGTTCTTGTAGTCAGCGTTTATTCTACTGATATTTTCTTTTGTGAGGCGTTCAACAGAGAGTAACCGGCCCACTTGCTGAAAACCGGGAGCTTTTTTCTTGACATACTCCCTTTCAAAACCTGGCAACCAAAAAATCTGTAAGGAGAAACAGGAAGTCTTTCAGTGGATAATCAGTTGTCTAGGCACAAACAGATCCTACGTAGAATGGGAGGAGCCCCATTCCAGCATAGGTAACAGTCTATAAGGAACAGAGAGATTCTAGACCTTGGTGAAAGAATCAACCTCACTAATACTGTCTAATGAATCCTTATAAAGGGGCTTTCACCAGGGTTGTTCTGGAGCTGAGTTTTGCCAGTTAACATCATGGAACCAAGGGTCATCCGTGTCACCACACTAGCTGAAGTAGGTATGGAAGAAAGGTTAGAATCATAAACACCTCCTCTGACTGATACTAAAAATCATCTTTGTGAGAGGTCATTTCCTGCCAACAGGGAAGGAAATAGTTCTATTTCCAAAAAACCCCCACATATTTGTTTCTTTCATAGCATTCTTCCATATTCTGAGAACTTGACATTTGGAATGACTCCCCAAATGCAGAGTAGCTTCTGAAAAACATGATGAACAAATCTCTGCTCAAATAAGAACCAGATGTCCTTTCTATATTATTAATGAAAGCCAAGTCCTCAAAGTCTTAAGTGTTCCATACCCAGGCCCTTTCTAATAGATGCATGTTGGTGATGGTGCAGGTCACATCATACAGTTATTAAACACATATTCCCTTTTAACAGAGGGGTGACATTTCATTTGGCTTTGAATAACAAAAAGACTCAATGTTTTCCCCTACTGATACAAATTTAATGGGGTCATTCTTAGATTGCCGAATATAGCTGTATAAAATAGTCATCTTCGTATTTATAGGGAGCAAAATTATTTAAGGATCCCAAGGAAGAGCTACAAGGTAGGTCAGATTCAACTGCTATGGTCGTGGGACATGTGACCCACCCACCAACTTCTACCATAAATACTGAGATAGACATACCAGATGTTGCTCAATCTGAGAGTCAAGGATTATGCTTACTACATGGCGGACATACAAAGCTCTGAGAGAATGATTTGGTGCAGGGCCATTAAGATCAAAGATCACAAACTTTTTTTCCTTCTGTGCAAGTTCCAATAATTCAGTTAGCTTTGGAATCTTCTGATTTCCTGCTCTTTCCCTGTCAGCCTCTGATAAGGGTTTCATACCAAAAAATGGTTTGATCTAAAAATACATAAGAGAAAACACTGGCTCCCATCAAAAGCATTTTCCAATTCTCCTGCTTTTAGCCCCACACCAATTACCATTTAACTCACCCATCAGGCCCTCTGTAATACTGGTCCTGAGATAAGAGTTGCCAAGAAGAGAAATTAAATGTAATCTCCATAGGTAATCATGGTATTTGGAATGATTTATTCTATATTGTAGAACCTATACTGTTGATTTATTCTATATTGTTGTATTTGCACTGAAGATCTCCTCATGTTCTTGTCTTAAACTTCCTTTTCAATCTTTTTTTCTATAACTCTCCTCAAAGTATTACAATTCCTTTTCAGTCACACTGGCTCCCCACACATTCTCTCACTGTTCTGGTTTTGTGTAATGGAAAGAAAGCAGGCTTTGTCTTCAGACTGAATTGGACTCAAGCCCAGTGCTGTCACTCATTTGTCTTCCTTACCATATCCACCTGTTAAAACCCTACCCTCAAACTGCAAAACCCAGTTCAAATGCTACCAACTTCATGAAGTGCCCACTTAAATATTCCTAAACTAAAGAGACTTCAATGGTGTTAAACCACAGTTACCAATTTTTATGCCTTTGTATGTTTCATCTTGCCTTCTAGTCATTTGTATATATCCTAGATCAGATTCAAATACTAGCTTCATGTACTTCTTGCTGTGTAACAGTGGTAAAACTATTTAAAATTTCTAAGTTTTCATTACCCTGATATAAGATGGAGAAAGGGAGAGTAATATGTGTATTTCTAGGATTATTTTGAAGATCAAAAATAATCAAATATTTACCAGGTCTAGCAGCATGTCCAGTACACAGAGAAGTGCACAGTTCATAATAGTTCCCTCACTCTCTACTGGTTCTACTGGAGGGCAACTCCCTAATGGCAGGCACTGTCATAATTTCTTTGCTGTACACAGCATTGTATTTTATTCCTCAGTCCATACATGTATTAGCTATATTAATATAGCTACTCTTATTGTCATTTGCCAACTTTAGATCATTTGTGTGTAAAGTCAGTGATTAAACACTGTCTCTCAGGAGACAGACACAGTAGCTACACCTCACATATTCCCAAGACTAAAATAATATTTTTCTCTATACAACTTTATCTTCTCTCTGCTTCCCACCCTATTTCTTTTCCTTCCTTTACTTCCTAAGCAACCTGTCCTTTCTCACCTTTTTCTCAAGAAAGAATCAATCACACTGAACATTGTTCCCATTCTATACCTGAAGGCAGATTATAAGTGTGGAATTAAACCCTTCTACATCTGAGTTGAGGTCTATAATTAAAGGTGTTCTTAATCCTCAGGAAAAACAGAAATTTGCTTTGAAATACAAGATATTGTTAGATTCTATCAGATCTAGACCAACTGATTCACTTAATTGTTAGAACTTTGTGTGGGGGAAAAAAATTGTTAAAAGAAGAGGATGGGAAAGAACAAGAAAAGATTTAAATAGCCCAGCTGTGCATAATTTTTTCAAAGTCCTGGAAGGGGTAAAAAATAAATAAGAAATGCACTATACAAGGACATTTATTTCTGAAGCCTTTAATGATAAAGTGGATGAAAAATACAGAATAGCAAAACTATAAAGATTAATTGAGAATTTAAAACTAGAGTTCAGTAATCTCTAAACAGCATTATGAGGTAGATCTAATATCTGATGTAAATTGAGCCTCTTTTTTATACTGTGTTGGCCAAAAAGTTCATTCCAGGTTTTCCATGTCATAGAAATATTTTGGCCAACCCAATATATAAAATCGGTGGACTTATTCAGAAAAATAGGACAATACCAGTTTAGATTATCTCCAATATAAAGTTGAACATTTTCAAAACAATACTAAAAGACCCTTGGTTCTCTATGCCTATGTTTAGAAAAATTTCAAGTAGAAGGGCCATCGAATGATCCAACGTATTATACTGGTTTAGAAGTCTGAAAATTTATAAATTCGGCCCAGTGATGCCAATTAGAGGGAAACAATACAACTCAACAGACAATTATGAGAACTACATGTAAGTATCAATGAACAATACAGTTCTCTTGTTGATATAGGTACCTTTATTATTAACCTCACTACCATAAAAAATCAGATTGCTAAAACCAAGAAATGGTATATTCTATCACTCCTAGGTCCTTTTCCATGTCCTTTTCTATAAATGACATAGGAACACTCCTTTCTTCTCTATGGCATATTCTTATTGTTAGGAATCTACTTTGCAAAAAGAACCAGCAAAATAAAGGTACCACAGACAAATAACTATCAGGAGTCACAGAAAATTCTATACATATTATCAAATTCTATCTGTGGACATTAGCATACTGATTTTAAAAAACAATCAGATAATTATCCATGGTACTCAGCAACTGAATAACAACAACCAGAATCCCTGAGGGGAAAAGAGGCAGAATAATTAAAGTCAAACTCAAGAGTTCACATTGACTCTATTGACATTGTTGCCTAAAATCCTGTTAATGCTCAAGTTGGAGCAGATTTAAGTCAACTTTGCTGCTGTTGTTCAGTTGCTAAGTCATGTCTGACTCTTTTGTGACTCCACAGACTATAGCCCTCCATGATCCTCTGTCCATGGGTTTTCCCAGGCAAGAATATTGGAATGGATTGCCTTTTCCTTCTCCCAGGGGATCTTCCCAGCCCAGGGATCGAACCTGTGCCTCCAGCATTCCTATACTGGCAGGCAGACTGTTTACCACTGAGCCACCAGAGAAGCCAATATAACAAAGATTATCCCTTGTATTAGTCCAAGCAATATGTCTATTTTACATGTTTTTTAAAAACACCAAAACTGAGGTGGTGATCCTCCACCAATATCTGTCAGCTATTAACCAAAGATTTATACCTCATTTTCTAGCACTGCTTAATCTGAATGTACTCTCTTTGGTTCTATCTTTACTTTCTTTCATGTTCCAGCTAATAAAGATAGCCACTACTTATTGCTTTCACCAGAGCAAAATCAACAATTTACCTGAAAAGTTATATTTCTATCATTTACAGAAGGCCCACTCTACTCTCTCAAATGTTAAACAAAAGATCTTAAGGATATGCAGTAATCTCGTATCCTAACTTGAAATTCTAAGACTTACTCTGTAATTCTATTGTCACAGTTTCTAAGGAGAAATTTTAACTCCACAAAATAACAGTTCATCATACAGAATTCAGCAAACATACCCTGTGAAGGGCCATACACTAAAGATTTTTGGTTTTGTTAGTCTCTGTCACAACTATTCAACTCATATTATAACACAAAAGCAGCCATAAACAATTTGTAAGTGAATAAGCATGGCTATGTTCCAATCAAACTTTATTTATGGAAATCAAAATTTGAGTTTTATATAATTTTAACATGTCAGGAAACATTATTCTTTTGATTCTCCTTCAACCATTCAAAAATACAAGAACCATTCTGACCTCACAAGCTGTACAAAAATAGTCAGTGCGCTGCATATGAACAGCAGGCCATAGTTTGCAAACCCCTGGATCCAGGTCATGGCATTAGCTAATGAGAGACATAATTTAATGAGAGATTGCAAATTAACCAAATTATCCATGGTCAAATACTAAAGACAATTAAGATGACTTCTGGGATTAACTGGATATTACGGAGTATAGGTAGCAAGCTTTTTTGAAATACACAGGTGTGTTGACTTACACAAACATCTTAGAACCATTCTCACAAAACACAGGAAACAAAAAGACCTTTAACAATCTGAAAATATTTCTTCCAGATCATCAAAATCTTTGTTATTGAAAGTAAAATGGAAGGCCATAGTCCAAGGGTATTAAAAACCTGATATACATCAAAAAGTCTACCTAATAAATATCTATTCCCTGAATCCAAGGCTTTTTATCTTTGGCTTATAAAAACATGCAGTCTTAGCAAAACTAGTCTAATAATCTTCAGACCTCACACTAGGTTCATCTTTCTAATTATGGTACCATATTCAATGTAATCCCTCTTGCTAACTTAAAATATCCAGTATTTTTAAGTTAGTTGATTAATTACCAAGTACTAACTTTCTCATTTTCATATTACCATTCACTGATATCACACTCTTAATACAGCAACTGCATCATCCTAATCAACAAAGGAGAATCTCATCATTTCTATAATTTGACAATTGTCCATACATGGAACATATCTTTTGGATGCCCCTAAATCAAATCTTGGTTTAATGTTATTTACTGTTGGTTAAACTTTAAAAGTTATGACCAATCTAGATAGCATATTCAAAAGCAGAGACATTACTTTACCAACAAAAGTCCGTCTAGTTAAGGCTATGGTTATTCCAGNCACGTATGGTTGAAGACATCATTATTCCTCTCTCAGTGATGGCTGAGGGTCCGACATGACTGAGTGACTTTTCATGCATTGGAGAAGGAAATGACAACCCACCCCAGTGTTCTTGCCTGGAGAATCCCAGGGATGGGGGAGCCTGGTGGGCTGCCGTCTATGGGTTCACACTGAGATGGACATACTGAAGCAACTTAGCAGCAGCAGCAGTAATGGATAAAATAGGCAGAAAATTCTCAAGAAGAGAGACAATCTAAACATTATTAGTCAAGTTGATTTAATATTTATAGAACAATTTCCTAAATTCATCTCATATGCTCTTGGAATATTAAGACAGGCCATATTCTGGACAATAAAATGAATTCTAGTCGATATGAAACAATAGCAATCACACAAACTAAACTCTCAGATGAGAATAGGATTAAACTAGAAATCAATAACAAGAAAATAACTTCTGGGACATCTGCAAATGTTTAGGAATTTGAAAACACATTTCTAAATTACCCATGGTCAAGGGAAAAGGATTAAGGGGAAATTTTTATATATTCAGAAGTAAATAAAAATTAAAATGTAACATATCAAAATCTGTACAGGATTACCTTAGTGGTACAGTGGATAGGAATCAGCCTACCAATGCAGGGGGACACAAGTTTGATCCCTAGTCCAGGAAGACTCCACATACTGTGGACTAAACCCCCTACGCCACAGCTACTGAAGCCCACACACCTACAGCCTATGTTTCACAACAAGAGATGTCACGCAATGAGAAGTCATTACACCACAATGAAGAGTAGCCCCCACTCGCTGCAACTAGAGAAAGCCTGTGGGCAGCAGTGAAGACCCAGCACAACCAAAAATAAATAAATGAGTGACAAAATCTGTGCGATGCCATTGAAGCAGTGCTTAGAGGTAAATACAATAAATGCTATGATGGAAAGAAAAAAAGACTTAAAATCAGTAACCCAAGTTTCTACTTCAGCAAACTAGAAACAAAAGAAAAAACGAAACTGAAAGCAAACAAAAGAGTCCATATTATAGATAACCAATGGGAATCTGCTGTATGGCTAAGAAACTCTAACAGGGGCTCTGTTATCAACCTAGAGGGGTGGGGTGGGGAGGGAGATGGG
>SJYV01018870.1:694345-726255 GCA_006410875.1 Neotragus pygmaeus | reverse complement strand
AAGAGTGCTGGAGTGGGGTGCCATTGCCTTCTCCACCCTCCTCCATTACTCCCTGGTAACTAAAAGCTTGTTCTCTACATTTGTAACTCTATTTTGTTTTCTAGGTAAGTTCATTTGTACCCCCCCCCTTTTTTTAAGATTTCGCATAAAGGCACCATCATACCATACTTTTCTGTCTCTAACTTACTTTACTCAATATGACAATCTCTAAGTCCCTAAATGTCAATCTACAGAGGAATAGTAAAGAAGATATGGTACATATACACAGTGCAATATTACTCAGTCATAAACAAGAATGGAATAATGCCATTTGTAGCAACACGGCTGGAATTAGAGATATTAATAGCTTTTTAAAAGTCCGTTTCTATCTAAAAGTCCCTATCAGTCTGTCTTTCCTGAACTTTTTTTTTANAAGAAGATATGGTACATATACACAGTGCAATATTACTCAGTCATAAACAAGAATGGAATAATGCCATTTGTAGCAACACGGCTGGAATTAGAGATATTAATAGCTTTTTAAAAGTCCGTTTCTATCTAAAAGTCCCTATCAGTCTGTCTTTCCTGAACTTTTTTTTTAATATAAATGTATTTATTTTAATTGGAGATTAATTACTTTACAATATTGTATTGGTTTTGCCATACATCAACATGAATGAACTTTTAATGAGCAGTTTTGCTCCTGGTTTTAAGCTACATTTCCCTGCTTTTTTGTATGCCAAGAAATTTTATTACTGGCTGTTGGACACTGTGACTGCTACACTGTTAGAGGCCTGACATTGTTGTCTCTTTTAAAGTGCAGTAAAAAAAATTTGGCAGGCATTTTGATTACTAGAAAATCAAATGAATATTGTTTAGAGCAGGTCTAAAGGCAATTTTAATAGCCTTTAATCTAGGGCTTATTTATCCCTATAGCTGAGGTGTGACCTTTCCAGAATTTTTACTAAAGGCTCCATGTGTCCAACAAAGTCTATCTTCTAATATGGCTAGTTAGAACTTGAATATTTTCCAGATCCATGTGAGTTCTTAGAATGATTCCGCTAAAAGCTCACTAGTAGTACTCTGCCCAGCCTTGGGGAGCTTCACCCTATTTGTGTGTCTCTTAGGTATCAGCAACATACTTAGGCAGACCCCACACAGATTTCCAGAGGTCTTTCTCTGGAGAGCTCTCTCCTTTGGGTAGTCTTCCCTCAAAATTACTACCACCTCTATCTCAAAAAAAAAAATCCAATCTCTCCTCAGCTCCACAAGACCATCATGCTTTGCTTAGGTTCCTCCTGCTATATGACAGCTAGAACATGCCTCCAGGCAGAGTATGAGGGCAATCATAATGCTCTATTATTCCCTACTTTCACAGCTCCACACTGACTGTCGTTCAGCATCTAAGAATGGATATTTCATATATTTTTTTCTGGTTTTCTAGCTATTTATGGCAAGATGACACAGCTAACACCTGTACACTGTCATGGTCAGAAGTAGATACATCCATGCTTCATATATGGTTCAACACTATTATAAAAACTGCCCACATGTTAAGATATGACAGGAGCTGTAAAACAAAAAGGGAAACTTTATCATCCCAGTCAATATTTTGCAGGTAAAATAAAAATATAAATACATTTCAGAGTTTGACAATTTTTTAAGTTTTAAAGAATGGACTGGAAGAACCAGGAGAGCTGCTAATGTTTTCAATGTCCATAATATGTTCTTACTCCTAAAGGAAACAGGCCAAATCTTCTATATAGTTATGTATTATATTCTATTAGATAGGCTTCCCTGGTGGTTTAGATGGTAAAGAATCTGCTTGCAGTGTGGGAGATCTGGATTTGATCTCTGGGTTGGGAAGATTCCCCTGGAGAAATAAATGGCAACCCCCTTCAGGATTCTTGCCTAGAGAATCCCATGGACAGAGGAGCCTGGCAGGCCACAGTGCATGGGGTCACAAAGAGTCACACTAATAGTAGTTGATTTTCCTTTCTGACACTGTTGTTTACTATAATAAATTAAATAGATTCAATTCAGTTATCAAGTGGTTTCTTCTTTCTTCCCATGATTGTCTGAAGGTTTTTTATATAAGATACAGATCAAAAATTGG
Source organism: Neotragus pygmaeus (assembly GCA_006410875.1). Lineage (NCBI taxonomy): Eukaryota > Metazoa > Chordata > Mammalia > Artiodactyla > Bovidae > Neotragus > Neotragus pygmaeus. Next base: position 724,160 of record SJYV01018870.1, on the reverse strand, counting down.
AAAGGCTAAACTCAAAATCTTGTTTAAAAGGACTGTACAGACACTCTTATCTTTAGATACACAAAGAACAAACTCATGAAAATGCTTCCTAGTGTAAGCTGACACTGTCATCTCAATCAGACACCAATCCATCTGTATCAGAGGACTGAGGCAGAATTTTCAAAGATTAAATTTCAGAGTAGAAGCAGATAACTTCATGGAAGCACACTGATAACCCTAGATATAGCAGACATTACCTATGCCAGATTGAATGAACTGATGAGGTCAACCTAATCATGCTTATTTATTTTGGAATTTTATTGGTACTCTTTTTAATATTCTATTTTCTAATGGGCATATGAGAAAACCCATTCTCTTTTTCACTTTTCTCTAATTCTTACCTTCTGAAAAACATCTCTTTGTATCTTGTTTTCACCATCCCTCAGAATTCAGGTACAAACACTTTTTACTGAGTCTTTATGTCTCATGACAATGCAGTCATTTGCATGAGCTTAAATAAAAATCTGTCCTTTCACTGGGATATAACTGGAAAAATTTATTGCATAATCAAAGCCATACATAATGGATGATATTTGAGAATAAATTTCATTTAGTATGATATGGCAAGCCCCCAGTCCCCACTAAGGACACAGATAAAATTGGTATTTGGACCAATGCCTACGAGACTTCCTAGGCAAACTGTCTCAAGTCCACTGTTATACACTGTTATACACTGTCCCAGAATTACAAATAAGAAAGCCACTGACTTGCAAGAAAAGGAGAGAGGAATTTGTCCACATTTGTAAGTGTAGAGGTGAAATTTGGCAAAAATGTAGTTAGTTTGTAAATAATAGTGATAAAAAGACCTCTGGAATAATAGAGACTGCTAAAAATAAAATTCTAGACTATCTACAAACTTTTGTGATGGAACCTAATTTAAGTGGCCTGAGCAGTTGTCTAATATGATCCGACTCTAGATTTGCTAGGGTTAGATCTGACCCTAGAGCTAACAAGGAACCTTATGTGTGTTAAGTGACTTTTGTTGTTGTTGTTGTTAACCATTTATTTATTTATTTATTTATTTTATTTGACTTTACAATACTCTATTGGCTTTGCCATACATCGACATGAATCCACCACAGGTGTACACAAGTGATTTTTAACTACACTGATGTAAGTTAATGAAGCCACATGATGCAAAATCACAATGAGACCAATCTCACTCTATAGAAGTTATTTATAATCCCAAGAGGAGACTTATATTATTCAAAACTTAGCAATAAGGCAAAAGATAATATCATGGTAACACACTATTTAACAAGCACACCTAAGGGTCATCTGACTCTTAAGGAAATGTACCTCTCTGAATTATTAGGGTCAGACTATGTAAAGTTAGATGGTGACTCGTAGACAACTAATAAAAGTGGAAATGATTTTTGTCCAATAGAGATGTACATGATTTTTTATAAAAAAGATAACTCCAAAAGGATGTCTTCACTGCCATACAGTATATTAACAAGGTTACATACTAAGTTTGTATCCAACTTAACAATGTGGTTTCAATGTGATTTCTTTGTTGTTCTGATTATAGGCATGTTGAGTTCTTCTTTTAAGTGTCATTCTGCTTATTTCATTAATGTGCTAAATAAGATTATAATCTGCTCACTATATGCATGAGAATTGCATTTTTATACTTTTGAGCATTTTTGAGATTGAAGCTTTTGAACTGTGGTGCTGGAGAAGACTCCTGAAAGTCTCTTGGACTGCAAGGAGATCAAATCAGTCAATCTTAAAGGAAATCAACCCTTAATATTCATTGGAAGGACTGATGCTGAAGCTGAAGCTCCAATACTTTGGACACATGATGCAAAGAGATGACTCACTGGAAAAGACCCTGGTGGTGGGAAAGATTGAGGGCAGGAGAAGGGGGCAATAGAGGATGAGATGGTTGGATGGCATCACCAACTCAATGGACATGAGTTTGAGCAACCTTGAGGTGGTGAAGGACAGGAAAGCCTGGTGTGCTGCAGTCCATGAGGTCACAAAAAGTCAGATATGACTTAGTGACTGAACAACTTTTGAGATTTATACTTTCACAAAAGGATATAAAAATGCTCCACAGAACGTTGGCTTTACTAGTAAAATAAGAACTCAACTGATCTTCCGGGGATAATTTGCAGAACTTCTGTATCTCTTTTTATTTCATTATTCAATTCAGTTTAGTCACTCAGTCATTTTCAACTCTTTCTGACCTTATGGACTGCAGCATACCAGGCTTCCCTGTCCATCACCAACTCCCACAGCTTGCTCAAACTCATGTCCATTGAGTCGGTAATACCATCCAATCATTCATCCTCTGTCATCCCTTTCTCCTCCTGCCTTCAATCTTTCCCAGCATCTGGGTCTTTTCCGATGAGTCAGTTCTTTGTACCGGGTGGCCAAAGTATTAGAGTTTCAGCTTCATCATCAGTCCTTCCAATGAATATTCATGACTACTGGAAAAACCACACATGACTACTAGAACAACCATTATAGATCACACTAATTTTCACAAGCAATCTCAAGAATAATAACTATACCAACAAATTTAAGTTGTGCCCAACTCCTTGCGACCCCAGGGACTGTAGCCTGCCAGGCTCCTCTGTCCATGGGATCTTCCAGGCGAGAATACTGGAGTGGGTTGCCATTTCCTTCTCGAGGGGATCTTCCTGACCCAGGGATTAAACTTGAGTCCCCTGCACTGCAGGCAGACTCTTCACCACTGAATCACCAAGCAAGCCCCTGAATAGATCAGCTGATCTTCCAGGGACAATTCCCAGAACTTTATCTATTTTTATTTCACTATAGATAAAACTATTTAATTTTCACAAGTAATCTCAAGACTAATAACATTACTGTCAAATAATCAACTCACCACCACCATCATTTTATTACTATACCCAACCAATAAAGAGCACCTAGAAAAACCTTCGCAAGTGAAAGAATTTCTTTGCTCTGAAAAATTATCCAATCTTACAAACCTTTTAAATAATGTGCCAACACCACTTTGACTACTTCTGACCACATAGCACGCAAGCAAAGAAAGCTCTACAAACAAACCTAAAAATAAATCCCCCTAGATAATCATATTTGAAGTCAAGGTTTCAGAATACTCTTCAGTAACCAGACTAAAGGCATAACTAAACACTGCAAATACACTACCCAGATAAAACAAAACTATTAATCCTAAAACATACAGATAACATTACTAAAATAACATATCCAATCCCATTGCTTAGTAAGACATTTACAAACCATATATTATACAACAAATATTTTAACAGCCTTCTCATTTGGAATACATGTTTGTCAAAACATTACCTATGGCTATCAGGGCTTCCATAGGTGGCACTAGTGGTAAAGAACCCATCTGCTGAAGCAGGAGATTTAAGAGATGTGGGTTTGAACCCTGGGTTGGGAAGATCACCTGAGGAGGAAATGGCAACCCATGCCAGTATTCTTGCCTGAGGGACTTTCATGGAGGTCCAGTCATTGAATCTGCTTTCCAATGCATAGTATTCTTGACTGGAAAATCCCATTGGCAGAAGAGCCTGGAGGGCTACAGTCCAGAGGGTCACAAAGAGTCAGATACAAATGAAGTGACTTAGCACATGGCTAATTAAACCTATACAATTAAACCAATAATGGAGCCTCTCTAGTCTGTATATTTCTATTTACTCATATATGATGAGACATATGCAGAGCCTACATACACATAGAAATCTGGAATATCAGATGTATCCCTTTATTTCTCACATGGAAACAGCATTTATAGGCTACATACTCATATGAAAATAAGTATTCTGAGTTGATGATACAATCATTACAAATCAATGTTCAGCTATCCCTTACAGTAACACATCTTAAAAGAAAGAATTTCAAGTGGATAAGTATCTCTTTATGTAAGTCTTCACTTTTCACTTTCAACATGAAAAAGGATCAAATCGGTCTTCAGGATTAATGTCAAATGTAAATAAATTCCATTCTACCTAGCACATAATCAAAAGTCCCTGAAAATTTATTTTCCTAATTATACAACTACCTGATAGGAGAGCCATTACCACAGCCGACCTCTAACTATTGTAGCTCTGCTGCCATAGGTGCTAGCAATATGAGTGCCTGCTGTCTGTCCTGCTCAGATGTTTGTTGTCAAAATCAGACTGAAAATGAGTATATCTGATTGGTGAAACCTAGGTCACATGGATTCCCTGTAGACATGATAACCTGGAAAATGTAAGTTGCTTTTTCTTTACCTATTTTCAGAAGGCAGGCTTGACTTTTATCACATGTAAATCTGACTTTCTATTCAGGATCATTCTAAATTCTCTAACTTATTGAAACACTGCCAGAAATCAAACTCAGGTCTCCCACATTGCAGGCAGATTCTTTACCATCTGAGCCACTAGGGAAGCCCCAAGTTCAAGAAATTCTTGGATTAAAAGGAAGTAAATGACAAGAATAAGTTTAAAGCTTGTCTTCAGAATTTCCAGCAGCAATTAGACTGACTACATTACTGGAATAACATTCCTGAGAATTCTAACTATAGTCATGCTACCAAACTGGGATGAAATTGTGTGCACGCTTGCCTATCCTTATCTAAAGGCTTTATCTCCAGGAGCAGCACATGACCTCATACAGAAGAGGGAGTTCAAGGCAGGTTTCTTGAAGTGGAGAACATGTCTTACCGGAGCATGTGAAAACCATTTGCCTGCATTCAGAGTCGACAGGAAATCCCAATCAAATAAGGATGGGTGTGTCAAAGAGGCATTTGGCAGGACCTCCTTGATATTGGTTGTTCTTCTCAGGTCAGAGTCATGCATAAGAAAAGGCACATGATCATAACTGCAGGCAGAGGGGGAGAAGAGCGGAAGAGGTGGATAGGCTGAATTCAGCCACCTGGCATACAGGGTTCTCAGAAAGCCTATCAAGCTCACAAGTCTTACTAGGTTCCTTACTCCCTCCCTTATCTTAGCAGAGGATTAAGTACAGGAATTTATACTTTGATATGAACATTTTTCTGCCCAAGGAAGCAATCTTTTGTAATGTACAATAAGCCTATTGTGCTGTGTTTAGTTGCTCAGTCATTTCTGACTCTTTGTGAACCCATGGACTGGATCCTGCCAGGCTCTTCTGTCTAGGGGGATTCTCCAGGCAAGAATACTGGAGTGACTTGCCATGCCCACCTCCAGGGGATCTTCCTGACCCAGGGATCGAACCTGGGTTTCCTGCACTGCAGGCTAACTACCGTCTGAGCTACCCGGAAAGCTCCATTAAGTCTATTAGCTCTGGTGAACGCAATGTATTTTAAATGGTGAAGGAAGAAATTCCCTTCCTACCAAGGGAATTTATGCATCTAGAAAACAATAGGTAGAGCAGTCATCTGAGAGTAAGGTAAGTGAGAAGCGAATGCGGCAAGGTCCTGAGGTCCCTAGGACCATACTAAACAGGCACCTACACCATCTTCCTATGTTTTTTCTGACTCATTTCCCAACTGGCAACTGCCCTGAGAATTTCTGGTCCTAGATTCTCATATCAGGTGGCATCATCAGAAAAGTTTATTATCTGAAAACTTCTGTTATCAGCTATTTGCCCTGAAGAATATGTTTTTTATGAAAATCTCTCTTTATGATTAAAATATATATGATGAGAACTCTGTAATGATCATTAAGGAGTAACAGGATTGAGACCTAGTCCCATGCCCATAAACAACTAGAAAACTGGATAAAACAAGAGAATTAGCTTTTGTAGGAAGTGGACAATGGGGAGTACAGTACAATTATTTCTGAGAAAAGGCAAACAAATGAAATAGGCTTTACCATCACCCAAGCTTCCTTCTTGCAGGTAAATATTGGAATTTGGCATGAGACAAAGCAGGCATGCATAAGTCGACTCAAGTTGGGTCTCACTCTCTGCAACCCTATGAACTATAGCCCAGCAGGTTCCTCTGTCCATGGGATTCTCCAGGCAAAAATACTAGAATGGGTCACCATGCCCTCCTTCAGGGGATCTTCCTGACTCAGGGATCAAACCTGAGCTCGTACATCTCCTGCATTGTCAGTCTGGTTCTTTACCACTAGCACCACCAGGGAAGCCCATGGACCAAGGAGGGGAGCATCTAAAAAGTACCCAGCCACTTACTGAAATGAGAAGAAGAAGATAAGATTAAGGAGAGGTCAAGAAAGCTAGAATTTATTGGTTAGAGTACCATAGGGAATGGAGGTATGCAAAAAGAAAGCATTCTGGAGAAATATGTACAAGGATCCCTTGAAGTATGGCTAAATATCAATTTGTAAATGTACAGAGTAAAACTCTTATGAAGTTTGTCAAGAATAACCTCCAAGAAAAGGAAAATAACGAGAAAGTTCTAAGAAAATTTACAGAGCTCACAAAGGGATGTAACTCATTCAAGCTCTATCAGTAGTATGACCTCAGGAATAACAAGGATACATCTTTGAGATGGGAATAATTTAGAACGAGAATTACTTTAGAATCTCCATAAAAGAACTTAAAAACAATCCTCCAAAGGATCAAACTAATCTTCAAGTAACTTGTCTGCTAGAATAAGCACAAAATTCTTTAATGGAATACAAAAAAATATACCATCCAGAATGGTAAAGTCACAATGTCTGGCTTATAACCAAAATTTACCAGACATGTAATGAAGTATAAAAATGGGCTGGTGCACTGAGATGACCCAGAGGGATGGTATGGGGAGGGAGGTGGGAGGGGGATTCAGGATTGGGAACACATGTACACCTGTGGCAGATTCATGCTGATGTATGGCAAAACCAATACAATATTGTAAAGTAACTAGCCTCCAATTAAAATAAATAAAATTTAAAAAATGTAACCATAACCTAGAGAAATTACTCAGTAAAGGCAAACTTGGAAATGACAGAGGTGACAGAATTCGTAAACAAGAATACTAAATCATGATAAAAAATAAGACGATGTATGTAATAGATGCAAAGTAACACATGAACATATGAAGACATAACTCTAAGAGTTGAAAAAGAAATAAATGGAAATTCTAGAGATAAAAAAATAACTGAAATGAAAATTTCACTAAATGAATTTAACAGCATATTTAATATTACAGATGATGTAAAGATCAGTGAACTTGGAGGTGCAGCAATAGAATCTATCCAAATGAACTGTAAGACAATATCAAGCAGTATTATATACATGCAGTTGCGGTCCTAAAAAAAGGGGAGGAACAGAAAAAAATCTGAGGAAGTAATAGTAAAAATTTCAAAAATTTATAAAAGTTAGGCATCAACAGATCCAACAACATTGATGAATACCAAGAAAAGTAAATATAGGAGTACACATACTGCACACTATGTGCATGTGTATGACTGGTGAAAAATTGATGAGGAAAAGAAAATTGTAAAAGTAGCCGCAGGGAAAGAAAATACATATTTAGATAGAAATAAAGATAAGTATATAGCAGACTTTTCAACAAAAAATATGAGATATGGAAAACAATGAAACAATGTATTTTAAATGGTGAAGGAAGAAAACAACTTTCAACTTAAAATTCATGAAAGGAAGAAGAGATGATGCTGGAAAGATGACAGAGTACAAAGCATCAGGAATCTGTCTCCCCACCTAGACAACAATTGCATTCGAAGACTGATGTAATTCTCTTGGAAGTTTGGAATACATGAAAGGCATTCAACTTCCATGGGAAAGCTCAGATGTAAACTGGGGTTAATTTCAGTCAATTCCAACTCAGCACAATAGCAGCTACTCATTACCCACCCCTATTCACATGGCAAACAACTGTGGACAGGTTCCTGGAGTAACTTTCACAGCAGCTGGTGAGTGCCAAGGTGGCAAAAAAAATCCTCTATTCCAAATACAGGGTTTCTCTGCTCTGGTCACTGGTTACTTCTTGTCACAAAAGAGCAAAGATAAGACTGTTGTTGCACCTTCTTCCACTGTTGCAAAGCCCTAGCCCTCTAACAGAAGTGACTTTCCCAAGATTTAGAGGGCAGCACCCTTTTCAATGCTCATTTCTGTTTCTCCTTTCCTCCTATTGTAAATCAGCCATTAAACAGTAGCTTTATATTAAAGGGATCTATATTAAAAACTTAAAATATCAAAAATATCTGTACATACAAATGCAGAAAGCAATAGCAACCCATTCCAGTACTCTTGCCTGGAAAATCCCATGGACAGAGGAGCCTGGTAGGCTGCAGTTCATGGAGTCACGAAGAGTTGGACATGACTGAGTGACTTCACTTTCACTTTTCACTTTCATGCATTGGAGAAGGAAATGGCAACTCACTCCAGTGTTCTTGCCTGGAGAATCCCAGGGACGGTAGAGCCTGGTGGGTTGCCATCTATGGGGCCAAACAGTGTCAGACACAACTGAAGTGACTTACAGCAGTAGCAGCAGCAGGGCATACAAAGATAAATTAGAAAGTGACCCTACATGGCCAAGGGAAGATCAGAAAAACCTAAAAAAATACTCAAGTTTACACCTCAGGCTGATCCACGGCACAGAGACATCTAATAAAAATTAAAACAACAACAACAACAACAAAACCCAGCAAACCCAAAGGAAGGGGGAGAATCTAATTTCCAGTATTACCATACTACTCATCTCAAATGCCGAGTTTTTAACCAAAAAAAAAAAAAAATCACAAGACTGACAAATACAAAGTATGGCCCATTCAAAGGAAAAAATCAACAAGAACTGTCCCTGAAAAAAAGCTAATGGTAGCTATACTAGATAAAAACTTTAAGACAATCATATTAAAGACACTAAAAGAACTAAAGAAAGATGTGGATAAACTCAACAAAATAATGTATGAATAAAATGGAAATATTAATAGAGATTTCTTAAATGCAAAAAATTATAGAGCTAAAAAGTACAACTGAAATGAAAAACTGATTACAGGGCTTCAAAGGCAGATTTGAAGAGGCAAAAGGAGGACTCACTGAACTAAAAGATAAGACAATACAATTTATTGAATATGAGAATAAAAAAAGATTATATAAGAGCTAACAGACTCTAAAGGATACCCCAACATCAAAGCCAGACAAACATACTACAAGAAAATAAAATTGTATACAACATCCCTTATGAACACTGATGTAGAAAAAAACCTTAATACAATAGCAAATAGAACTCAGCATTGTATTAAAAAGGATTATATGTGAGATTTAGTCCCCAAATCCAAGAATGTTATTGAAACCCATCAATGTAATAAACCACATTAAAAGAATGAAAGAGAAAAAAATACACAATATTTCAAGTGATGCTGAAAAGGAATTTGACAACATTCAACACCCTTTAATGATAAACATTCTCATCAAGCTAAAAATAGAAAGAAACTACACCAAAGTAATAAAAGACATATGAAAAAGCCATGGCAAACACCATCACCAAGGTGATGACAAAAAGCTTTTCCTCTAAAATTAAGAACAAGGTAAGGAAGTGTGCTTTTGGCACTTCTACTCAAAGTGACGCTAAAAGTTCTAGCCAGAGCAATTGAGCAACACAGAGAAATAAAATGGATCCAGGTTAGAATGGAAGAAGCTAAAATTACTTCTGTTTTCATATGGTATTATCTTATACGCTGCCTTCATGGATCATGGTCTTGTCATTGGTGAAGGGGCCTGCATAACGTCAATGAAGCTATGAGCCATACCATGCCATGCCACCCAAGACAAATGAGTCCCTGTCGACAGTTCTGACAAAATGCAGTCCACTGACAAGGGAATGGCAAACCACATCAATATTCTTGCCTCAAGAACTCCATGAACATTAACAGTATGAAAAGGCAAAATGATATGACACTGCAGATGAGCACCCTGGTCAAAGATGTCCAATATGCTACTGGAGAAGAGCACAGGGCAGTTACTAATAGCTCCAGAAAGAATGAAGCTCCTGGGTTAAAGTGGAAAGGACGCTCAGTTGTGGATGTGTCTGGAGGTGAAAATAAAGTCTGACGCTGCAAAGAATAATACAGCATAGGAACCTGGAATGTTAGGTCCATGAATCAAGGTAAATTGGATGTGGTCAAACAGGAGACGGCAAGAGTGAACACTGACATCTCAGGAATCAGTGAACTAAAATGGACAGGAATGGGCAAATTTAATTCAGACGACCATTATATTTACCACTCTGGGCAAGAATACCTTAGAAGAAATGGAGTAGCCCTCACAGTCAACAAAAGATACTGATGCAGTTCAGTTCAGTTGCTCAGTCGTGTCCGACTCTTTGAGACCCCATGAATTGCAGCATGCCAGGCCTCCCTGTCCATCACAAACTCCCGGAGTTCACTCAGACTCACGTCCATTGAGTCAGTGATGCCATCCAGCCATCTCATCCTCGGTCGTCCCCTTCTCCTCCTGCCCCCAATCCCTCCCAGCATCAGAGTCTTTTCCAAAGAGTCAATTCTTTGCATGAGGTGGCCAAAGTACTGGAGTTTCAGCTTTAGCATCATTCCTTCCAAAGAAATCCCAGGGTTGATCTCCTTCAGAATGGACTGGTTGGATCTCTTTGCAGTCCAAGGGACTCCTAAGAGTCTTCTCCANGAATCTTTGGGTATTTGGCATTTTAAGTAAATTTTAAGTAAATTATCTTTAAGGTAATTTGGAAAGGTTACCTTTGTAAATACAATTTAAAATATGAAATTGAGTAACTGATCTAGATTTGTGATTATAAGTTCACATCTCATTTATAAAAGAATTTGAAATATATCAATGTATATAGTTATACATTTAATGTGCTAGATTTGTAAGAATTACTCAAGTATTCTGAAAAGACTGAAACTGCAGTACCTAAAAAAGAAGACACATTAAATGCATAATTGCAGTTTAAAACATATAAAGCATTTAACTAAAATGCCTAAGTATTATTCAAAGGCCCTGGAAAATGTTATTTAAAATGTTAAGATCCATAAAAGAAATAAGGTTCTTTGTAAACATGCCATGTCTCCTTCACTGGCTGGGAACAGCTCTTGGACAGAACTCTATCTCACTCATCTGCCCCTCCCTAGCACTCAAGGATATAGTAGGTGCCCAGGGAATGCTAATTAATTAATTAAATAGATTGCTAAGGTAGGGCATGGGGACACGTTGTAAGCATGTTGGCAGGGGACACAAATTTGAGCTATTTGTGGAGACTATATAGAGTGTGTGATTTATGAGTCTGTGATTGAGAATGTAGGGGTGCAGATATGTGGTTTGTAAAGGAGAAATGATTCATGTATGTGTGTTATCTACAGATGTACCAGGTTAACAAGGGAGAAACTTCCTGGGGCTTGCCCTCTCTACAAGCTTGGGCCAGGCTAGAGTCATCCACTGGTCTTTTCTCCTCCCACCCTGGTCCCTTCTTTCCTACCTTATATGTACATCACTCTCCAGTCCATAGGCCCCATGTTCAACAGCCTTCTCAAAAGACATGATGGTATTCTCAGGCCCCAGCTGTAGAAGAAAAGGACATCAGGCCTTTAATTTCACAGTCTTTTCTGCTGACATCCCTTTTAGGGTAGTGACGGGGCCCAGTAAGAAGGACTTTAGAAAGCAAAATTTGGTTTCCTTGGCTCTTTGTTCAAAGAACCTGCCTACATTCTTGTCTACCAAATCTGATTCGGGGACTCTGCTCATCTGAGGCAATGTCATTGGACACAATAAAGAGAAATGGACTGAGAATCAGGTGAGTTCAAGTCCAACCTCTACAATTACTTACTTATTCTTGTCATCTCAAGTCAACCCCTTTACTTCTCCAGGGGATTCTGAGGATCTGATGGGCCCTCTACACCCATGCACAGGGGTAGAGGTATGTACTCACCCACATTCTTCATGCTCAGACCTACCATGGGTGCACCTCTATGTCCAAAGAAGTCCGGCTTGGGTGCCAATTTATTCTTCTCCTGAACGCAGGGAGAAAAATTCCCCAATGGAAGCAAATAGAGACACAAAAGGATAAGAAAAAAGGGCAATCCAATAGCCACTTGTAGAGCTGAAAAAGTTGAAGGAGGAGGAAGTAAGGGGGGAAAAAGGCAAACAGGAATGGAGAACCATCCCAAGCAATTACCCCCAAGCAACAACCAATAAATACTCAGTTCATGGGTTCACTAACTCTGAGGACTCACTGATTTACTCTATATTTCTTTCACATCCTTATGTTCTCTCGGTGATTTGAAAACACAAGAATATCCAAATATAAGCATTATTATTAAGTCACTACTGTTACAAATGTGAATTTACAAAGGAATGAACTGTACAAGAGGTGGGAAGCAAAGGAAAAAGGGACTGTTAAGGAATATCTTCTCAGAAAGAGGAGTTTAGTTGGTTCTGAGAAAGCCAGGAAGCCCTTGAAAAATAAGCTTTGTTAGTCACTGAGTCATGTCTGACTCTTTGTGACCCATGGACTGTAGCACACTGGGCTCCTCCATCCGTGGGTTTCCCAGACGAGAAGACTGGAGTGGACTGCCATTTTCTTCTCCAGGGTCTCTTCCCAAATGAGGGATCAAACTCACATCTTCTGCATTGGCGGGTGGATTCTTTACCACTGAGCCATCAGAGAAGGCCAAAGATAAGCTTTAAATGCCTCTATTTCAGGCAGTAAGGTAGAGTAGAAGGGATAGTGCTGATGTGTGTTTGGTTGCTCAGTTGTGTCCAACTCTTTGTGACCCTTTGGACTAGGCTTCCAGGCTTCTCTGTCCATGGGATTTTTCAGGCAAGAATACTGGAGTGGGTTGCCGTTTTCCTCCTCCAAGGGATCTTGCTGACCCAGGGATTGAACCTGAGTCTCCTGCATGGCAGGCAGATTCTTTACCTACTAACCCACTGGGGAAGCCCAGAAGGGATAGTAGTTGACAAAAATGTGAATTCAACGCCAGATGCTACCACTTTCTAATTGTGTGACTCAGACATGTTGCTTAACCTCTCTGGGTCTTCATTATCTCCACTCTGAAAAATGGAGCTAACTTGCTACCAACATCTACTTCATAGAATTGATGCAATAGTTGACACCATAGGTACTCAGTATTTTGTGCTCTCTCTCTCTCTCTCTCTCACACACACACACAGAGCCTGACCATAATACTTATTTATCATTGGCCATTTCCCATTTACTATTTTAGACCTCTGAACATTATACCCATTTGTAAGTTTTAAAATTACCACCGATGTCACTTTTGAACATAGATCTTCAGCTCTAACCTCTCAACTTTGTGAGCACATTACACCTCTTGTTTCTTTTTCTCTCATTACATGTCATCTGGTATCCTCTGATTCTAGCTAAAATTTAGGAAAAGAAAAGAGTTAATTATAGTTTCTTCTAAGATATTGCCCCCAGAAACATTTCCTAAAATTCACCCTCCACCTACATATATACACATATACAAACACACAAGGGCAACACTGCAATCCTAGTCTTTCTCTTGCCTGTATCTTTGTACAAACAAGTAGGATGCAAGCACTCCTTGTTTAACCAGTAATCAAAAAGATACAGACAGAAGGTTCTCCTGGTTTCTCAGTAAGGGTGTTGAGAGATAACTCCATTCTCAAAACAGTTTCATGTACACCTCTAATTCTTATTTGTTTCCATGATATTAGGGCAAATAATGGAGAGGAAACCAGTAGCAGAGGCACACATTTCTGCTTCTGGGGAAGTTCCCAGATGTGACAGGGACTCACACGCTTCTAAAATGTACCCATGGATATCTGCACCTGGTTCATAAGTTGAAACTAGTAATATTTAAATACAAACTTAAAGAACTAGGATTTATATCATCACTCTGGTCAAATAAAATTGCCTCTATTCTCTCCCTAACCCCAATCCATTTCAAGACAGTCAATGTGTAACAAAAGAGAGAAAATTCTTATTTTTCTAGAAGAGGAATCCCTCTTTACAAGAAGATTGGTTTGATCAGGGAAATGCTATGATAGGTCATGTGGGGTTGTCTGACTATACAAAGCATGACTGAGTAATAAGCTGAATGAATTTCAAAGAGGTATACTGGTAGCTACCTATCCAGCTTGTTTCACTGAGTAAGGTACAGAAGCTAAAGGCAGAACTGAAAGGATCAGGCAAGGTTTCACCCACAGAACATACCTTCTCCTTCCAAATGGATCAAGTAGAAAGCCAAAGGCCATGAAAGAATAACCATCATAGCTATGCTGCTCAGGTGTATGTAGGGAGCAAAGACCTGGGAGAAAGCCAAAAGTCAGGCTGAACACATTTGAACAGACAGGGCTACAACTAAGAATGGTGCTTACCTTCAGTGACAGCCCAACGGTGAGCCATCTGTCTTTCCAGTAAGTGAATAAAATCCAGAAAAAAAACGAGCATATCACAATCACTAGCAGAATCAGCATCTGGAGAAACAAAAAGAATTTCCTGACTTCCAAGCACTAATCTTGGATGAGAACCATCCTTAGGAAATGTATGTGTCCCTATAGTGTCTGGGTCCTCATTTCCTCATCCTTTTAACCTAACCAACCTGCAAATGCTCAATATTAGATGAATTCAATTATTTACCTTCTTTGCTTTCTGGAGAAAAAAAATTACACAGCTATGTATATGGCCTGATACCTTTACTAATTTATCATGTCCACCTCAGCTGGGCCATCAGTACTACCTGGCATGTCTCACTCAGCTTCAATAATGGCTATTATAAATATTCACTGCTCTTTTATGTGACCAATATGGTAACAAGTAAAAAATATTTTATAAGTACCTTCTCAGTGCATGTTTTCCCCAGATGACTGTAAGTTTCAAGAGGTCAAGGACAATATTTGTTTACAATTATATCTTCACTGCCTTGCAGAATATGTCTGATTCATATAAAATACCAAATAAATATTTGTTGAACAGATGAAAAATATCTGCTGGCCAGAACACTAATTATTTCATTGAGAAAGAACACTGAGACCAAGAAGATACAACTTTAAATTTTTCTCCTTCAAATATAGTTTTTCTGCTTCTATGTTGCCTGTAAAGAATACTTGGTTCCCACTCTCTCATAATCTCTATAAAAAAGCAATTGATTCCAGAATTAAACCTTCTCACAAAATAATTCCAGGTCATACTTCCTTCAATGGTTAATTTTCCAAACATTTAAGAAAGAAATATTTCCACTTTAACAAGCTCTCCTAGAGAATATGGAATGCTCTCTAACTTGTCTTATGAAGCCAACAAAACATTGATACTCAAATTCAATAAGGACATTACAAGAGAGAAAAATTATAGTCCAATTTCTCCTATTAACAGACGCAGAAATCTTAACCTATTAGCAAACCAAATGCATTACAACACAAGGGTTTAATTGTCAAATAAGATTCATATGAATCTTCTGTGATTCTGTGAGCACACCCAACACCAAACTTCACTAATGATTGAGATGATATAGTCAATTAAAGATAAAAAATTTTTCTTGTGGAAAAATCTGATTCTATCAAATGCAGCTATTCATAAAAATGTCTTTTCTCTCCTGTATTAGGATACATGCTGATCCTGGACTTAAAATATGAGGTGTGTGTACACCTGTGGTGGATTCATGTNTTATCAAGAGACTCTTTAGTTCCTCTTCACTTTCTGCCATAAGGGTGGTGTCATCTGCATATGTGAGGTTATTGATATTTCTCCCAGAAATCTTTTTTTTGGGGGGGGATACACAAGATTTCTTTATTTTTAAGGAAGAAGTTCTTCAAACAGTAAAAGAAAGTAAGTAAATTGCCAGTGTTGTTCAAAATAGTCCTCAAGAGACTTAGTGTGTTGCTTGTACATGTAAACACCTGCGTTCACTTCAAGACAAAGACAAACTTTTTACACTTCCAAGAGAAATGAATATCATAAAAGCAGAATTCATTACCATATGTAAAATAGATGACCAATGCAAGTTCCAAGCATGAAGCAGGGCACCCAGAGCCAGTGCTCTGGGACAACCCAGAGGGATAGGGTGGGAAGCAATGTAGGAGGGGGTCCCAGGATGGAAGGGACACATGCACACCCATGGCAATTCGTGTTGATGCATGGCCAAATCCATCACAGTACTGTAAGATAATTATCATTAAAATTAAAACAAATTAATTGAAACATTAAAAATTACTAAAAATTATTTTAATTTAAATTTATTTTAATTGGAGGCTAATTACTTTACAATATCGTATTGGTTATGCCATACATCAACATGAATCCGCCACGGGCATACATGCGTTCCCCATCCTGAACCACCCTCCCTCCTCCCTCCCCATACCCTCCCTCTGGGTCATCCCAGTGCACTAGCCCCAAGCATCCTGTATCCTGCATCGAACCTGGACTGGCGATTCATTTCTTATATGATATTACACATGTTTCAATGCCATTCTCCCAAATCATCCCACCCTTGCCCTNCATTAAAAAGAATACATTTGAATCAGTTCTAATGAAGTAGATGAAACTGGAGCCTATTATACAGAGTGAAGTAAGCCAGAAAGAAAAACACCAATATAGTATACTAATGCATATATATGGAATTGAGAAAGATGGTAATGATAACCCTGTATGCAAGACAGCAAAAGAGACACAGATGTATAGAACAGTCTTTTGGACTCTGGGAGAGGGCAAGGGTGGGATGATTTGGGAGAATGGCATTGAAACATGTGTAATATCATATAAGAAATGAATCGCCAGTCCAGGTTCGATGCATGATACGGATGCTTGGGGCTGGTGCACTAGGATGACCCAGAGGGCTGGTACGGGGAGGGAGGAGGGAGGGGGGTTCAGGATGGGGAACACATGTATACCTGTGGCGGATTCATGCTGATGTATGGTAGTATCAATATGATATTGTAAAGTAATTAGTCTCCAATTAAAATAAATAAATTTATATTTAAAAATAAATAAAAAGACAGTCTTGCAGGAGAAGACAAAATTTAAAAAAAAGATAAGCAGTAACAATATTCAGCCATGACGTACTCCATTCCCAATTTGGAATCGGTCTATTGTTCCATATCCAGTTATAACTGTTGCTTCCTGATCTGTGTACAGATGTCTCAGGAGGCAGGTAAGGTGGTCTGACATTCCTATCTATAAAAGAATTTTCTACAGTCTGTTATGATTCACACAGTCAAGGGCTTTGGTGCAGTCAATAAAGCAGAAGTAGATATTTTTCTGGAACTCTCTTGCTTTTTTGATGATCCAACGGATGTTGGNCTATCTATAAAAGAATTTTCTACAGTCTGTTATGATTCACACAGTCAAGGGCTTTGGTGCAGTCAATAAAGCAGAAGTAGATATTTTTCTGGAACTCTCTTGCTTTTTTGATGATCCAACGGATGTTGGCAATTTGATCTCTGGTTCCTCTGTCTTTACTAAATCCAGCTTGAACATCTGGAAGTTCCCAGGTCACATACTGTTGAGCCTGGCTTGGAGAATTTTGAGCATTACTTTGCTATCATGTGAGATCAGTGCAGTTGTGCGGTAGACTGAACATTCTTTGGCATTGCCTTTCTTTGGGACTGGAATAAAAACTGACCTTTTCCAGTTCCATGGCCACTGTTGAGTTTTCCAAATTTGCTGGCATAATGAGTGCAGTACTTTAACAGCTTCATCTTTTAAGATTTAAGGACTATTATAACTTTATATCTCATACCTGTCACTCTGAAGTGCCCCACATGCAAACAGAAACTGCACGTGTCTTGTTGATTTCAGTATCCTCAGTATTTATCACTCATGTAATAATCAACACATTTTGTTGAATGAAAAATTAAGGCAAATATTAACTGATTTGGGGGTTGGGTTCTTCTGTATCAGACAGGAAATCAGTGGAGACAAGGAATCATGAAATCAGAGAAAGATATATATGCCCCATGTATAAAAGGGCACTGAAAAACTCTAGTTAACTAAGAATCAGTCTCACAAGCTTTCCACTTCAAATTCCTCTATTTCCTGGCCTGAATTTCTCATATTACATATTCTTGACCCTACTGTGTCAAGAAACATAGGCAGGGTCTCTATTGCCTAAAGACATTTGCTAAAATGTATTCTGCACCTGGACTAAGTGAAGTCACTCAGTTAAGTCCAACTCTTTGTGACCCCATGGACTGCAGCCTACCAGGCTTCTCAGTCTATGGAATTCTCCAGGCAAGAGGACCAGAGTGGGTTGTCATCTCCTTCTCCAGGGGATCCTAACCCAGGGATTGAACCCGAGTCTCCCATATTACAGGCAGACACTTTACTGTCTGAGCCACAGGTTAGTGCACCTGGACTAAGGGACTAGCAATTGTGCATTAGAGCAGGTTTGACATGCTAGCTAGCTTATAAGACCCATAAAGACTTATTCTTAGGGGATAGGCTATGGAATGAGTAGTTCAATATGTAAAGGTACTGCCATGTGAAGGTGTAAGCATCTAAAATGATAATACTAAGTGAACCAGGAAATAGACTATTAAATATGAGAAGAGAAAAAGGATGTTCTACCACTCTTTCTCAGGATCAAAGTGGTAATACACATCTTCTAACAGCACAAGCCTTTTTTCCTCCATCTATCCCTCCTGCCTAATATTCAAGTGGCTAATGTAAATGCCAACTCTGCTAAGTGTGATCTGAGGTTCTGAGGGTTCCCAGCACCAACTGAGAATCATGACACAGACAGAGCACCTAGTGAGGCTACTCATGAAAGGAGTGGGAGAAACAGAAGACATTACTCACCAACAGCAATGATGTGTAGGCAGCCAGAATCCCAAGGAAACTCAGTAAGACAATGGACCAGAAGAACCAGAGTCCTGTACCTATAAAAATGACCCTGCAAAAATAAGTTTCAATCCTTAAAATACAGTAAAAAAAAAAATAGTAGCATCTGCATCAAGGATAGGGGTGACAAGACCAAGAAGATGAGGTGTAAGAAAACAGACGGAGATAAGAGAAGCGATTTGGGAACAGATGTGTGAAGAGCTTTGGGGATATTTAGTGGAGAACTTAATTTTGTCCTATAGGTAACTGGGTGCTTTAAATGGGGCTATGTATAAGTGGTATCATTTTTTTAAAGTTATTCAGTATATTCAAAACACATATTTTCTTTAAAAAACAATATAATATAGAAGTTCTCTGGATCATCCCCGTGCAGGATTCAGGATTGGGAGCTCGTGTATACCTGTGGTGGATTCATGTCGATGTATGGCAAAGCCAATAGAGTATTGTAAAGTAAATTAAAAAAAATAAATAAAACAGATTAAAAAAATAAAATAAAATAAACAATATAATATAGAAGTTCTCGAATTCTAAAAGAGAAAAAGTCTACTGCCTTAATAAAACTTAACACTTTCCATTTTGGAAGGTTTCTGGTTCATGTGAATGTACGTTTTCTTATATAACTGCAAGCCACCATGTTAATTTCTCTATCCTGTGTAAGATATTTGACCTCTTTAAAAACTGTCTTAACATGTTCTATTCCTAAAGGAGATTATGACAGAAAACTGTTAATGATAAGCTAAAAGAAATGGGATTAAACTTGTTCCACATATGGTATGTCAAAACTGTTTTAGACTGTTCATTCCAAGATAACAGAGATTACCTTCTCACCATATAAAACCTGGAGAAAATATATTTTAACAATACAGACCTATAACTTGTCTTACTGTACTTTGAAGACACTGCATTTTTTACAAACTGAAGGTTTGTGGCAACCATACATCAAGCAAGACTATTGGCATCATTTTTCCAACAGCATTTGCTTACTTCCTATCTCTGTATCACATTTTAGCAATTCTTGCAATATTTCAAGATTTTTCATTTCATTGTATTTGTTGTAGTGACTTGTGATCAAAGATCTTTAATGTTACTACCACTACTCACTGAAGGCAAGTTATTCATAAATAGCTATGGTTAGCTATATAGCAATAAAATAATTTTTAACTAAGGCATGAAAATTTTTTATAAATAATGCTATGGTACACTTACAGACAACAGTATAATAACAGTATAGTATAAAAAGAACTTTTATGTGCACTGAGAACCCGAAAGACTGTGTGATTTGCTTTATTCCTATATTCACTTTATTGCTGTGGTCTGGAAACGAACCCTCAATATCTCCAAGACATGCCTGTATAAAATATAGATGTGTGAACAAAAACCACATTACAGATCGTAAGGAAATTCTCTTTGGTGAGGAGTTATACATCAGTAAGAATGTAATAAGCAAGCAGCTATCTGAGCGAGAGCTATCCCAGATCAAGACGCTAAGAATACTACGTAAATGTTGAGCTCACAGATGGCAATCAAAACATGTAAGGACTGTCAACAAATTCATGCAGTATGTCAATTAAAAGAATAACCTGAATACTAACAACATAATTAATAGAATGATCAGAAAAGAAGCACAAAATAATCAAGATCTTCAGAAAAATAAAGGTCTCACATTCATATATCTAAAATAGATGTTTTAAAACAAGCACATTAATTATCAAAACAATAAAGTAGAGATCTTAGAAAACTTGCAAGATAACCTATAATGGAAAAAGTCTGAAAAAAAAAAAATATATATATGTATGTATGCCCGTGTGTGTGTATATGTTTGTGTATGTGTGTGTGCGCGCGTGTATATATATAGTTGAATCACTTTGCTTACACTTGTAAATTAGCTATTTTGTTGTTGTTTTAGTTGCTAAGTTGTATCCAACTCTCTGTGAGCCCTTGGACTGTAGCCCACCAGGTTCCTCTTTCCATGAGCTTCCCACCCAAGAATACTAGAGTGGGTTGCCATTTCCTTCTCCAGAGGATCTCCCTGACCCAAGGATCAAATCCGCACCCCTTGCATTACCAGTTAGATTCTTTACCACTGACCTACCAAGGAAGTAAATTAGCTATATTCCAATTTTTTTTTAATTAAAGATGGACTTAATAGCTGTTGAGATACAGTCAAAGAATTCAACAAACTGCTTAGCCAAGTAATGATACTGACTTCATTTTCCAAGTGAGGAAGTCAAAGTTTACTATTTAATGGTGTCTTTATCTTTCCTAATCATTTCTCTGGCCACATTTATTTTCTTTCAGTCCCTGTGAACATAAAAGTTCTTCTTTTGTACATTCAATCACATGTAAATATTGATATTGTTATAGTTTAGTACAGCTCAAAATCCTCTCACCAAATCAGGTAAAGTTACCACCCACTCACCATGAAATGCAGGAAGAATTTTACTTTTTTTTTTTTCTTTTTCTCCTTCCATCTTCTACTTCTTCTTCACCTATGGATTTGTACTCACTATAGGCAGTAGTAGTCAGGTAGCACAGAAGTGAGAAGAATGAAAAGGTGTTTGTTTAGCTGAGTGGAATTGAAAAAAGTGGAGGGGGTGGTCCTAAGATGGCAGAGGGATAGGGTGGGGAGACAGCTTTCTCCCCCACAAATTCATGGAAAGAACATTTGAATGCTGAGCAAATTCCACAAAACAACTTCTGAATGCTGGCAGAGGACATCAGGCANTGAAAAAAGTGGAGGGGGTGGTCCTAAGATGGCAGAGGGATAGGGTGGGGAGACAGCTTTCTCCCCCACAAATTCATGGAAAGAACATTTGAATGCTGAGCAAATTCCACAAAACAACTTCTGAATGCTGGCAGAGGACATCAGGCACCCAGAGGCAGCCCACTGTCTTTGAAAGGAGGTAAGAAAAAATATAAAAGATAAAAAGAGAGACAAAAGAGGTAGGGACGGAGATCCATCCCAGGAAAGGAGTCTTAAAAAAGAGAAGTTTCCAAACACCAGCAAACACTCTCACCAGCGAGTCGGTGGCTAGCCTTGGAACCTCAGAGGGCAATATAACCAGGAAGAAAAACAAATAAATAATTAAAATGCACAGATTACGTGCCTAACTGCAACCCCCAGCGCAGAAGCAGAGCAGACATTCGCATCTGCCACTAGCAAGCTGGGACTGGACAGGGAGGTGCGGGCTGCATTGCTTAGGGTAAGGACCAGGCATGAATGCCCCAAGGGCAATCTGAGAGAACTAACTTGAGATAGCAACCCAGACAGTGGGATAGCTATCCCATGAAAAGCCCTAACCTAAGACACCGCCAGGCCTGCTCACAAAACAAAGGACCGAGCAGAGCTAGCCAGCTTTGGACGGCCCATCCCTTGCCGGAGACAGGCAGGCGACGGCAGCCAGAGCCGGTAGGGGGCAACTGTCCCAGAGAATAAATGACCCAATCAAAAAATGGGCCAAAGACCTAATTAGACATTTCTCCAAAGACATACAGATGACTAACAAACACATGAAAAGATGCTCAACATCCCTCATTTTCAGAGAAATGAAAATCAAAACCACAATGAGATACCACTGCATACAAGTCAGAATGGCTGTGATCCAACAGTCTACATGCCATAAATGCTAGAGAGGGTGTGGAGAAAAGGGAACCCTCTTACACTGTTGGTGGGAATGCAAACTAGTACAGCCACTATGGAGAACAGTGTGGAGATTCCTTAAAAAACTGGAAATAGCCTTATGACCCAGCAATCCCACTGCTAGACATACACACTGAGGAAACCAGAATTGAAAGAGACACGTGCACCTCAATGTTCATCGCAGCACTGTTTATAATAGCCAGGACATGGAAGCAACCTAGATGTCCATCAGCAGATGAATGGATAAGAAAGCTGTGGTTCATATACATAATGGAGTATTACTCAGTCATTAAAAAGAATACATTTGAATCAGTTCTAATGAAGTAGATGAAACTGGAGCCTATTATACAGAGTGAAGTAAGCCAGAAAAAAAAAACAGCAATACAGTATACTAATGCATATATATGGAATTGAGAAAGATGGTAATGATAACCCTGTATGCAAGACAGCAAAAGAGACACAGATGTATAGAACAGTCTTTTGGACTCTGTGAGAGAGGATGAGGGTGGGATGATTTGGGATAATGGCATTGAAACATGTGTATTATCATATGTGAAATGAATCACCAGTCTAGGTTCGATGCATAATACAGGATGCTAGGGCCTGGTGCACTGGGACGACGCAGAGGGATGGTATGGGGAGCGATGTGGGAGGGGGGTTCAGGATGGGGAACACATGTACACCCGTGGCGGATCCATGTCAATGTATGGCAAAACCAATACAATAAAGTAATTAGCCTCCAATTAAAATAAATAGTTATATTTAAAAAAATAAACATACCAAGGCATTCAGACAAGAATGACTGTTGGATAATAAGAATTTTAGAAATTGACAATGAATATTTAAAATAACTTTTAATATCACAAGTCATGAAAATAAACAAGAAAATATAGCTCATATAAAGAAAAAACAAAAACAGTCAACAGAAACTGTCCTTGGGGAAGCCCAGATATTAAATTTATTAGACAAAGGCTTTAAATAAAACATTGTAACTTTCAAGGAACCAAGGAAACCATGTCTAAGTGATTATTTAACCGTGCTGAAAATATCACTGATAAGGCTTCTGCCTCTCTAGATTGGTTTGAAAATTCTAGAATTTCATAAATGAAATCATACAGTATGGGTTTTTTTTTATTCAGCATAATTAAGGTTCATTCATACATTAATTGTGTGCTGCTTTTTGTTGTTGAAAAGTATTTCATTGTGTATAGCTCAGGCTTTTTAACCAATCCAACAGGCCAAATCCAGCTGGCTAGGTGCAGCTCATTTTTCACCAGATCTGACTACTCCCATCTGTTTACATATTGTTTATAGTTGCTTTCATGCTAAAACAGCAGAGCTGAGTAGAAATCATACAGCTCACAAAGCTGAACATACATGTTATTTGTTCCTTAAAAGAACAAGTTTGCATACACTTAGAATAAATATATCAACATTTTTAATTTATCTGTTGGTGGAAATTTGAGGCTTCATTTCAGTTTGAGGATTTTAAAAATTAAGTTGCTGTGAACATTCATATTCAACTGAATGTACAGATAGTGAATAGCTTATAATGGAGAAGGCAATGGCACCCCACTCCAGTATTCTTGCCTGGAAAATCCCACATATGAAGGAGCCTGGTAGGCTGCAGTCCATGGGTTTGCGAAGAGTCAGACACAACTGAGCTACTTCACTTTCACTTTTCACTTTTATTCATTGGAAAAGGAAACCCACTCCAGTGTTCTTGCCTGGAGAATCCCAGGGACAGGGGAGCCTGATGGGCTGCGATCTACGGGGTCGNAGAGTCAGACACAACTGAGCTACTTCACTTTCACTTTTCACTTTTATTCATTGGAAAAGGAAACCCACTCCAGTGTTCTTGCCTGGAGAATCCCAGGGACAGGGGAGCCTGATGGGCTGCGATCTACGGGGTCGCACAGAGTCGGACACGACTGAAGCGATTTAGCAGCAGCAGCAGCTTATAAATGTGTTTCTAACATGCTCTGTTACTTTTACTTTACAATCTTGTTTATATTAAGAATTGGCTAAACTCACCTTCTTTCACTTGCATTTAAAGCAGAATAAATTCTGAATCAGAATAATTTTTTTAAGTGTTTCTTGGTCGTCACATTTTTAAACTAGGATTATACAATTGCTCAAGGTTATGCAGTAGACTTCACTCCCCATGGATTGTCCACTTCAGAATTCTTCTTACTATTTTCAAGCAGTTTCCTCTGTTCTACAACATTGCTTTACATCTCTTTAGCAGAATAATCACACATCTTTTTGGATGAAGTCCTTCTCATCCAATAGAAACAGTCTTTATCTGGCAGCCCAGTCAGCCTTCTCATCTAAATCCAGTCTCTGCACTCATATTTAAAGAAACCTTCTAGGACCTTTTCCATGCTTTCCCAGAGATACAAGGTACAGATTTCTTGCATGCTCTCCCAGTGTCTACCTTACATACCACAATGCTTATCAGCAGAATCAATTGTCAGCTGACAGCAACTCTGAAGAAAAACAAAAGACAAAACCAGTTCTACATGAGGACACACACNCAGAGATACAAGGTACAGATTTCTTGCATGCTCTCCCAGTGTCTACCTTACATACCACAATGCTTATCAGCAGAATCAATTGTCAGCTGACAGCAACTCTGAAGAAAAACAAAAGACAAAACCAGTTCTACATGAGGACACACACAAGCCATGGAACTTTTGTCTATCTACCATGATGTCAAGAGTTGATGTTGTTGTCCAGTCGCTAAGTTGTGGCTGATTCTTTGCAACCCCATGAACTGCAGCATGCCAGGCTTCCCTACCCTTCACTATCTCCCAGAGTTTGCTCAAACTCATGTCCATTGAGTCAGCCATACCATCCAAACCTCTCCTCTGTCACCCTCTTCTCCTACTGTTCTCAATCTTTCCCAGCATCAAGGTCTTCTCAAATGAGTTAGCTCTTCACATCAGGTGGCCAGAGATTGGAGCTTGAGTTTCAGCATCAGTCCTTCTAATGAATATTCAGGGATGATTTCCTTTAGGATTGACTGGTTTGATCTCCTTNCAATCTTTCCCAGCATCAAGGTCTTCTCAAATGAGTTAGCTCTTCACATCAGGTGGCCAGAGATTGGAGCTTGAGTTTCAGCATCAGTCCTTCTAATGAATATTCAGGGATGATTTCCTTTAGGATTGACTGGTTTGATCTCCTTGTAGTCAAAAGTCTTCTCCAGCGCCACAATCTGAATATCAATTCTTTGGTACTCAGCCTTCATG
The DNA here is from genome assembly GCA_006410875.1 of Neotragus pygmaeus. NCBI lineage: Eukaryota > Metazoa > Chordata > Mammalia > Artiodactyla > Bovidae > Neotragus > Neotragus pygmaeus. The sequence goes on along the minus strand of SJYV01018870.1, from coordinate 698,551 downwards.
ATCCAAATCTCACATTCATACACGACTACTGAAAAAATACATAGCTTTGACTAGAAAGACTTCTGTTGGCAACGTGATGTCTCTGCTTTTTAATATGCTGTCTAGGTTGGTCATGGCTTTTCTTTCAAAGAGTAGGGGTCTTTTAATTCTGTTGCTGCTGTCACCATCTGCAGTGATTCTGGAGCCCAAAAAAATAAAACCTGTCACTGTTTCCACTTTTTCCCATCTATCTCCTGTGAAATGATGGGACCGGATGCTGTGATATTAGTTTTTTGAATGTTGAGTTTTAAGCCAGCTTTTTCACTCTCCTCTTTCACCTTCATCAAGAGGCCTTTTAGTTCATCTTTGTTTTCCACCAGTAGGGTGGCATCATCTGCCATCATCTGAGGTTAATCATATTTCTCCCAGTATTTGATTCCACTATTTGGTTCTCCCATATTTGATTCCAACTTGTGAGCCATCCAGCTCAGCATTTTACGTGACGTATTCTCCGTATGTTAAATAAGCATGGTAAAAACATACAGCCTTAATGTACTCCTTTCCCAATTTTGAACCAGTCCATTGTTCCATGTCCAGATCTAACTGTTGCTTCTTGACCTGCATACAGGTTTCTCAGGAGGCCAGTAAGGTGGTCTGGTATTTCCATCTCTTCAAGAATTATCCACAGTTTGCTGTAATCCACACAGTCAAAGGTTTTAGTGTAGTCAATGAAGCAGAAGTAGACTTTTTCTGGAATTCTCTTGCTTTTTCTGTGATCCAAAAGATGTTGGCAATTTGATCTCTGGTCCCTCTACCTTTTCTAAATCCAGCTTGAACATCTGGAAGTTTTCGGTTCACGTACTCCTGAAGCCTAGCTTGAAGGATTTTGAGCATAATCTTGCTAGCAGGTAAAATGAGTGCAATTGTATGGCAGTCAACATTATTTGGTATTGTCTTTCTTTGGGATTGGAATGAAAACTGACCTTTTCCAGTCCCGTGGCCACTGTTGAGTTTTCCAAGTTTNTCTTGATTCCAGCTTGTGTTTCTTCCAGTCCAGCGTTTCTCATGATGTACTCTGCATACAAGTTAAATAGAGCTCTTCAAAAACAGTTTGGAAATACCAAGGGAACATTTCATGCAAGTTGAGCTCAATAAAGGACAGAAATGGTATGGACCTAACAGAGCAGAAGATATTAAGAAGAGTTGATAAGAATACACAGAAGAACTAAACGAAAAAGATCTTCATGACCCAAATAGCCATGATGGTGTGATAACTCACCTAGAGCCAGACGTCCTGGAGTGTGAAGTCAAGTGGGCCTTCGGAAGCCTCCCTATGAACAAAGCTAGTGGAGGTGATGGAATTCAAGTTGAGCTATTTCAAATCCTAAAATATGATGCTATGAAAAGTGCTGTACTCAATGTGCCAGCAAATCTGGAAAACTCAGCAATGGCCACAGGACTAGAAAAGGTCAGTTTTCTTTCTAATCCCTAAGAAAGGCAATGCCAAAGAATGTTCACACACTTGCACTCATCTGATACGCTAGCAAAGTAATACTCNTCTTATCATTTCGGTCCTTTATTGTGCCCATCTTTGCATGAGATGTCCCCTTGGTATTCCCACTTTTCTTGAAGAGATCTCCTGTCTTTCCCACTCTATTTTTTCCCTCTCTTTTCATTGCTCACACAAGAAGGCTTTCTTATCTCTCCTTGCTATTCTTTGGATCTCTGCATTCAGTTGGGTATATCCTTCCCTTTTCCTTTGCCTTTTGCATCTCTTCTTTTCTCGGCTCTTGTAAGGCCTCCTCATACAACCACTTTGCCTTCTTGCATTTTTTTTTTCTTGGGGATGATTTTGGTCACCACCTCCTGTACAATGTTATCAACCTCTGTTCATAGTTTTTCAAGCACTCTGTCTACCAGATCTAATACCTTGACTCTATTTATCACCTCCACTGTGTGAAGGGATTTGATAGGCCTCAATGGCCTAGTGGTTTTCCCTACTTTCTCCAATTTTAGACTGAATTTTGCAGTAAGGAGCTGATGATTTGACCCACAGTCAGCTCCAGGTCTTATTTTTGCTGACCGTATAGAGCTTCTCCATCTTTGGCTACAAAGAATATAATCAATCTGATTTAGGTATTGATCATCTGATGATATCCATGTGTAGAGTTGTCTTTTTTGTTGTTGGAAGCTAACTCTCACCTTAGCTGATGGTATTGCTTCGTACTAGCTTGGCATCAATGATATTGCCTGGCATCCATTTTGTTTGTCCAATGGGCCACAGAGACCACAAATTGACACTAGCACTCTCAGGTGCTAGTGATCTAGACATGATATAGACAGCAGTCCTCAGTCATAAGCAAATAAAAGTTCTTGATATGACTTTCCCAACAGCCCTTGTGGTCAACAGTCTTCGTATTTCCCAGCACCAGTATGCTTTATGTGTCCCTTAGACAAGACTCTCACAGAGCTTACAAGAACTTTCCTCTTATAGTATAACTTAACCAATATGGTCCTAGCCCAGGAATCACAAAGCATTCTAGCCATAGACCCTAATAAAGGCATGTGCCTAGGTCCTGCCTCACTCTCTGTCTAGATTCTCCCTTGACCTCCCTGTGTGGGCCCAAAGCACCGTGTACTTACTCCAGTACCTACAAATAATAAACTTCTCTATTTTAATTTCTCTTGTAGTCTGTTGCTGAACCACCTTGTTGCTTCAGCTCACCATCTAGCTTCACATAACAAATGTTGGTATGATCACTCACCTAGAGCCAGACATCCTGGAATGCAAAGTCAAGTGGGCCTTAGGAAGCAGCACTACAAACAAAGCTAGTNTCCCAGCAGTTACATTTTAACAAGCTCTCTGTGTGATTGTGGGGCACACCCAAGACAGAACCAAACCAAGCCATCAGCCCAGATTCTGAAAGTTTTGATAACAGGTCAGTAGTAGCTGCTTTTTAATAGCTTCCGTTCCTGAAATAATTCCTTTTCCGTTAGAAACTTCCACGTGATTTCACTAATTCTGGGGAGATGTGGACATATGAACATTGTTGGCACATGCTTAACAGGTGTGCAACATTGTGAATGAAAATGAGGGAATCAGCGCAGAAGACAGTTTCTCAAAATCCTGGACAGGGCTGAGTGTAAAAGCCATGTAAGGAGTATTCTTGAGTTTAAAGTGCGGGGAAAGGGGAAGCTCATCTAAGCTGCGGCCGCTCACCGGCTCCTGGTGCATGCTTGCCTGCTCAGTTTCTGCAGTCGCGTCCTACTCTTTGCAACCCCATAGACTGTAGCCCGCCAGGCTTCTCTGTCCATGGGATTCTCCAGACAAGAATACAGAGTGGGCTGCCATGCCCTTATCCAGGGGATCTTCCTAATCCAGGGATCGAACCCATGTCTCTCACATCTCCTGAACTGGCAGCCAGGTTCTTTACCATGGGCACCACCTGGGAAGCCTCCGTCTGCTCCATACTTGTGCAAAATTACAGAGAATGCCACAAAAAGCCCCTGGGGGATTCACCTGACTGGCATCTGAACAGCTTGCCTCCCTTTTTTGTTTTTCATCCTATGCCACTGCTAAGTCACTTCAGTCGTGCCCGACTCTGTGCGACCCCATAGACGGCAGCCCACCAGGCTCCCCTGTCCCTGGGATTCTCCAGGCAAGAACACTGGAGTGGGTTGCCATTTTCTTCTCCAATGCATGAAAGTGAAAAGTGAAGGTGAAGTCGCTCAGTCGTGTCCGACTCAGCGACCCCATGGACTGCAGCCTTCCAGGCTCCTCCATCCACGGGATTTTTCCAGGCAGGAATACTGGAGTGGGATGAGACTGAGGCGCCCAATTTGGCCTAGAAAAAGCCCATTAGGCTGAGGTTGCCCCACTCCCTCCCTCAGCTGGAAAACCTGTGCCGAGAGGACAGGAACACAGCTGTGGGGACGCCTGTGCCTTAAGACTTCGGGCTGAGAATAGCCCGTTTTTCAGTAATCAAGTTCCAGCGCTCAGTTTCTCAAATCCCATGTGTCTTGGAGCTGGTTCACTATTAGCCTAGGTGTGCCTACAGAAAAGAATAGAGAAATTCATGGCCACCATTCTACCTTCATCTGAAGAAAAAAAAAAAGTGATTTGAGTTGATTTTCAAATGGGGCCAGAGGCTAGAAATAGGGGGAACCTTCCTCACTGAAGCTGGGTCAGGAACCTCAACCTTCTCACACCAGAGGGAAGCTGTTCCT
>SJYV01018870.1:683536-694316 GCA_006410875.1 Neotragus pygmaeus | reverse complement strand
AGTCCCCTGGACTGCAAGGAGATCCAATCAGTCCATCCTAAAGGAAATCATTCCTGAATATTCATTGGAAGGACTGACGCTGAAACTGACACTCCAATACTTTGTCCACTTGATGTGAATAACTGACTCATCGGAAAAGACCCTGATGCTGGGAAAGGTTGAAGGTGGGAAAAGAAGGGGATGACAGAGGATGAGATGGTTGGATGGTATCATGGACTTACTGGGCATGAGTCTGAGTAAACTCCGGGAGTTGGGATGGGCAGGGAGGACTGGCGTGCTGCAGTCCATGGGGTCACAAAGAGTCAAACACAACTGAGCAACTGAACTGAATTCAGTAAAGTCATAAGACACTTCTTCCAACCTTAGATAAAAAAGGTGACCCACAGAAAAAGTTCATGCCTTTCATCATTGAGCTACATTTAACTAATCTGTCCTAGGATATGAAGAAGCTGAAGCAGACCTGGCAGGAGCAAGAAGAATGTGGGCCCAAGTGCTTCCCCATGCCAACTAAGTGAATTACTAGCTACTGACATTACACGTAAGCCATCAAAATGCCTGGGTGTATCACTAATCTTCAGAATATAAATAAATAGCTATGATTCACTTCCTGCTTCCAAACTAAATGAATTTCACCTGTAACTAATCCTAACCCAATCTTATACTGGGAATGGAATTGTGAGAAACATAGACTTGGTTTTAAGTGGACCCCATTGTTATACTACCACAGTCTACTCATGGTCAACTTGGTATTCATACACACCTCTATTAACCATCCTTCCTTTCTATCTTACATGATGTGATTATCTCTCAAACAACCAAAACTATACCAATCCTCTCTCCAAAAGAGGATACAAAGTTCTTTTATCACCTCTATGGGATGTTTACACCTCTAACTTAAGTACTGCTATATATGGTTAACTACTATGAATGCATCTTATTTTCAATGGTAGAATGAAAGAAGAGAAAAATCTATAGACACACACACACAATTCCGCTCCCATGATCATTATCATTTAGTATCATATGAGTGATGATGTTAAATGTAAAAGGAACTTTGCAGATGTAATTAAGGTTAAAATCAGCTGACTTTAAAATAGTCAGTCAAAGTGGCTATCATCACAAAATTCACAAACAAAAAATGCTGGAGAGGGTGTGGAGAGAAGGGAACCCTCCTACACTGTTGGTGGCAATGTAAAGTGGTACGGCCACCATGGATAACAGTACGGAGGTTGCTATAAAAATTAAAAATAGAGCCACCATATGATTCTCAGTCCACTTCTGGACATATATTCAGAGAAAAACATAGTCTCAAATAATATATGCACCCCAATGTTCACTGCAGCACTGTCCACAACAGCCAAGACGTGGAAGTTGTGTCTAGTGATAAAAGAAATGTCTATTGACAGAGGGACAGATAAAGAAGTTGGGGCACCTATTAATATATACAATGGAATATTAATGAGCCATTAAGAGGAATAAAATAATGCCACTTGAGCAACATGGATGGACCTATAGATTGTCATATTGAGTGAAGTAAGTCAGAGAAAGAGAAATATTGTATGATATCCCTTATATGTGGAACCTAAAAAAAAAATGATACAAATGACCTTACTTACAAAACAAAAACAGACTCACAGACTTAGATAATGAACTTATGATTATGGGGGGAGGGGCTGTTAGCAAGTTTGGGATCAACATGTACACACTGTTATATTTTAAATGGATAACTAACAAGGATCTACTGTATAGCACAGGGATCTCTACTCAGTGTTATGGAACAATGGGAAAAGAATTTGAAAAAGAACAGATACATGTATATGTATAACTGAATCACTTTGCTGTACACCTGAAACTAANACTAACAAGGATCTACTGTATAGCACAGGGATCTCTACTCAGTGTTATGGAACAATGGGAAAAGAATTTGAAAAAGAACAGATACATGTATATGTATAACTGAATCACTTTGCTGTACACCTGAAACTAATACCACACTGTGAATCAACTATACTCCAACATAAAATAAAAACTTTTAAAAAAAAGAATAAATGAAAAAATTAGGGAGATTACTCTAGATTATCAGACTGAATCCAATGTAATTACATAAGCTCTTAAATCAGAAGTGGAAGTCACAGAGATGATAAAGGAGAAGTCAGAGAAATTTGAGAGTGAAAAGGACTAGAAACACCATTGGTAACTTGGAAGATAGAGAATGTCACAAACTAGAAGTTGAGAACAATTCCCATCTGACAATCATTCATGAAAGAGCACTTCATTCCTACACCCAGAAGGAATTGGATTCTGCCAACAATTTGAATGAACCTAGAAGTGAATTCTCACTCAGAGACCCAGGTAAAAGTTTAGGTTAGTGGACAACTTGCCTTCATTATGAGATCCTAAGCAGAGTACCCAGTCAACCACGCCTGACATCTGACCTAAAGAACTATGAGGAAATAAATGGGTATTGCTTTAGGCTACTGGATTTGTGGTAATTCGCTAAGTGAGCAATGGAATATTGCCCAATAACTTTACTGGTAGCTTTAGAAACAATGGGACCTCACTCTTGTGTTTTTATAACTTTTATCTGAAGATGAAGTATTGGTGTGAGGATTCTGCCTGCTTCTGAGTATTTTATTCCAACTATGCATTTCAAACCTACAGAAATAACCGCAGGGTGGGTTTGGGGATACCAATGATTACCTACCTCCATTGATTACTCTGAGTGGTGAATTATAGTGCTGCTTTATATCTCTAGAAATTTGTATCAATTCAGAGTCAGTACCCAGTAACTGTCCCAAAAGTACTCTTGGCCTGGTGCACAACTCCCTGGTAAATAGCCAGATCTTCCTCAGGGGGTGAACTATACAGTTCTGTGTGGGCAGATCACTTTATGCAACAAGGTTCTTCCTCAAAGATTTCTCTTCATTCAAGAGCTATTTTACTTGGTAAATGAAATACAGAATAGGAACAAAGAATAGGAAAACAAGAGGAAAAAACTAACAAAACTAAGACTTCATTCTTTGAAAAAACACACATAATTGACAAAGCATCAATAAGACTAACCAAGGAAAAAAGAGGGTCCAAATAAATAAAAATTTAAATTTAAAAGGAGTCTCTACAACTGAAATCACAGAAAGGAACATAATAGATGACTATGAACAACTCTGATGCTTTCAAACTGTGGTGCTGGAGAAGACTCTTCAGAGCCTCTTGGATAGAAAGGAGATCAAACTAGTCAATCCTAAAGGAAATCAACTCTGAATATTCATTGGAAGGACTAATGCTGAAGCTGAAGTTCCAATACGTTGGCCACCTGATGTGAAAAGCTAACTCATTAGAAAAGACCCTGATACTAGGAAAGATTGAAGGCAGGGGGAGAAGGAAGGTGACAGAGGATGACATGTTTGAATGGCATCACTGATTCAATGGACATGACTTTGAGCAAATGCCAGGAGATACTGAAGGACAGGAAAGCCTGGCATGCTGCAGTCCATGGGTCGGAGAGAGTTTGATACAACTGAATGACTGAACAACTGAACAACAAAATGAATGATTATATGCCAACAAACTGCACAATCTAGAAGAAAGGATAAATTTCTAGAAACAGACAATCTATCAAGACTGAATCATGAAGAACTAGAAAATCTGATCAGAGTAAGATTTGAAGTAATGAGAAAGGAGAGTGAATCAGTAATCAAAAACCTCCCCAAAAAAAGAAAAGCACATGACCAACTGTTTCCCTGGTAGAGTTTAAACATTTAAAGATGAATTAACATCAATTCTTCTCAAACTCTTAACAAAAGCTGAAGAGGAGAGAACACTCTCAAATTCATTTTAAAAACTTCTTTTTAAATGTTTGTTTAAAAAAAACATTTTTAGCAGCATTTCCATGATATAAAAGCCAGATAAGGAAAGAAAAGAAGTCAAGGAAAGACAAGAAAAGCAACTACAGGCCAAAATCTCTGATGAATATAGACGCAAGAATTGACAACAAATTACTACAAGTCAAATATAACAGCACATTAAAAGAATCATACACTATGACCAAGTGGGATTTGTCCCTATCATACAAGAATAGTGCTCTACACACAAGTCAATATATGTCATCATCACATTAACATATAGAATGAAAGATTAAAATCATATTATCATTTCAACAGATGAAAAAATAGCATCTGACAAATTCAATCTCCATTCACAATTCAAAAAAAAACTCTCAACAAACTGGGTATAGAAGTCAATAAAATAAATGAAATAAAGTCACATATCACAAGCCCATACCTTACTCAGTGATGAAAGTTAAGAGCTTTTCCTGTAAGATCAGGAGTAACACAAGACTGTACACTTTCACCACTCCTATTCAACATAGTACTAGAAGTCCTAGTTAGAGCAATCAGGCAAAATAAGAGAAAGAAATAAAAGGCATCAGGATTGGAAAGAAGAAGTAAAACCTTCTCTATGCGAAGATGACATTTTTTATAGAGAAAATATTAAAGACTCCATCAAAATAACTGGAAAGATCTAATTAATTATAGCTAAAATTACAAAGAGTTGGACATGACTGAGCAACTGAACTGAACTGAAAGTCGCAGGATACAAATATACAAAAATCTGTTACATTTCTACATACTGATAACAAATATATAAAAAATTAAGATCAACAACCTCAGTTTTATAATCATTAACAAAAATAAAATACTTAAGAATAAATTTAATCAGGGACCTTAAAGAGCTATCCATTGAAAATTATAAGACATGAAATGAAAAGATACCTCATGTTCATAAACTGAGAGAATTAATACTTCTAAAATTTCCATACAACTGAAAGCAATCTATAGACTGGATGCAATCCCTATCAAAATTCCAATAGCACTTTTTATAGAAATAGAATAAACAATCCTAAAATTTGTATGGAACCACAAAAGATCCCAAATAGCCAAAGTAATACTGAGAAAAAAAGAACTAAGCTGGAGACATTACACTTTTTAATTTCGAACAATACTACAAAACTATAATAAATAAAAAAGTAGAGTATTGGCACAAAAACAAACACCAGATCAATGGGATGCCACAAAAAGCCGAGAAATAAACCCATGATTATACATGGTCTATTATTTTATGACAAAGGAGACAAGAACCAGGATATTCAATGAGGAAAGGACAGTCTCCCCAATAAACAGTGTTGAACAAACATGCAAAACAGTGAACCAATATCTTACACCACATACGGAAATCAACTCAATATGCATTGAATTCTTGAACGTAAAACATCAAACCAAAGAACTCCTACAAGAAAATATAACCAGTAAGTTCCTTAATATCACCCTAGGTGATTTTTTTTTTTAATCTGACATCAAAAGCAAAAGGAATGAAAGCAAAAACAAACAAGGGTAACTACATCAAACTACTTCATCTGCATAGCAAAGCAAATGGGAGAAAATATTTACAAATCATATATCTGATTAACAGATTAATATCCAAAAACATACAAAGAGTTCATACAACTGAATATCAATTAAAATAATCCAATTTTAAAATAGAAAGGATTGGAATAGACATTTTTCCCAAGAAGACATTCAGGCCACAGGTATATAAAAAGATATTCAACAACAACTAATCATCAGGAAAATGCAAATCAAAACAACAATTAGATATAACCTCATCTTTCTTAGAACAATTACTACGAAAAAGACAAAACATAACAAGTGTTTGGAAGGATCCAGACAAAAGGCAACCCCTGTGCACCACTGGCTGGAATGTAAATTGGTGCAGGCACTATGGAAACCAGCATGTAGGTTCCTCAAAAAAAATTAAAACAGAGCTATCATGTAATTCAGGAATTCAGCTTCTTGGTATTTATGAAAAACACTAACTTTAAAAGCTATATGCACATCTATGTTCACTGCAGCATCATTTACAATATATTAAAAGAATTAGATCTGAAAGACAGAGTGCCTGAAGAACTATGGACTGAGGTTCGTAACACTCTACAGGAGGCGGTGACCAAAATCATCCCCAAGAAAAAGAAATGCAAGAAGGCAAAACAGTTGCCTAAGAAGGGCTTACAAATAGAACAGAAAAGGAGAGAAGTGAAAGACAAGGAGAAATGGAAAGATATACCGATCTGAATGCAGAGTTCCAAAAAATAACAGGAGAGACAAGAAAGTCTTCTTGTGTGAACAATGAAAAGAAATAGAGGAAAGAAATAGAATGGGAAAGACTAGAGACCTCTTCAAGAAAAGTGGACATACCAAGGGAGCATTTCATGGGCACAAAAGGTGGGCACAATAAAGGACAGAAATGACAAGGACCAAACAGAAGCAGAAGATACTAAGAATAGGTGGCAAAAATACACAGAGGAACTGTATAGACAAAGTCTTAAAGACCCAAATAACCATGTTGGTATGATCACTCACTTAAGAGCCAGACATCCTGGAATGTGAATTCAAGTGGGCCTTAGGAAGCGTTACCACGAACAAGGCTAGGGGAGGTGACGGAATTCTAGGTGAGCTATTTCAAATCCTAAAAGATGATGCTGTTAAAGTGCTGCAGTCACTACATCAGCAAAGTTGGAAAACTCAGCAGTAGCTGCAGGACTAGAAAAGGTCATTTTTCATTTCAATTCTGAAGAAAGGCAACGCCAAAGAATGTTCAAATGACTGTATAATTGCATTCATTTCACACGCTAGCAAGGTAATGTTCAAAATCTTTCAAGCAAGGCTTCAATAGTATGCAAATCAAGAACTTCCAGATGTTGGAGCTGGATTTAGAAAAAGCAGAGGAACCAGAGATCAAATTGTTAACATGCGATGGATCAGAGACAAAGCAAGAGAACTCCAGAAAAACATCTACTTCTGCTTTATTGACTATACTAAAGACTTTGACGGTGTGGATAGCAACAAACTATGGAAAATGCTTAAAGGGATAGGAATACCAGACCACCTTACCTGCCTCCTAAGAAACGTGCATGCAGGTCAAGAAGCAACAGTTAGAACTGGACATTTAACAATGGACTGGTTGAAAATTGGGAAAGGAGTACATCAAGGCTATATGTTTTCACCTGCTTATTTAACTTATATGCAGGGTATATTCTGAAAAATGTTGGCCTGGATGAAGAACAAGCTGGTATCACAACTGCCGGGAGAAACACCAACAACCTCAGATATGCAGATGACACCACCTAATGGCAGAAAGAGAAGACGAACTAAAAGGCCTCTTGAGAGGGTGGGATGATTTGGGAGAATGGCATTGAAGCATATATACTATTATGTAAGAAACGAGGCGCCGGTCTATGTTCGATGCAGGATGCAGGATGCTTGGGGCTGGTGTACGGGGATGATCCAGAGAGANGGACTTTTGGCCTCTGAGGGAGAGGGAGAGGGTGGGATGATTTGGGAGAATGGCATTGAAGCATGTATACTATCATGTAAGAAATGAGGCGCCGGTCTATGTTCGATGCAGGATGCAAGATGCTTGGGGATGGTGCACAGGGATGATCCAGAGAGACATTGTGGGGTGGGAGGTTGGAGGAGGATTCAGGATTGGGAGCTCGTGTACACCTGTGGTGGATTCATGTCGATGTATGGCAAAGCCAATAGAATATTGTAAAGCAAAATAAAGTAAAAAATTTAAAAAAGAGAGAGAGATGAATGGATAAAGAAGTTGTGGTGCATATACACAATGGAATATTACTCAGCTATAAAAAGAAATACGATTGAGTCAGTTCTAATGAGGTGGACAAACCTAGAGCCTAGTATACGAAGTGAAGTGAGTCAGAAAGAGAAAAATAAATATTGTATATTAACACGTATATATGGAATCTAGAAAGATGGTACTGATAAACCGATTTTCAGGGCAGCAACGGAGAACAGACTTGTGACACACAGCAGGAAGGAACGGGTGGGACAGATAGAGAGAGCAGCACAGAAACACATATACTATCTATTTTACATACTGCAAAATAGATAGCCAGGGGAACTGGATGCATGACTCAGGGAGCTCTGTGACAACCTAGAGGAGTGGAAGGTGGGAGGGGATTTCAAGAAGGAAGGGACATGTGTATACTTATGACTAATTCATGTTGAGATATGGCAGGAATTGACACAATATTATAAAGCAATTATCCTCCAATTAAAAATAAATTTTATTAAAAAAGAAAAATTGACATTAAAAAAAAAACGAATGAGTGAATAAACCATGGTTAGCACAACAGCAGATTTTATAGGCATATAAGCAACACCCCAAAAGGCAGTATGGTAGGAAACAATAGTCTATTCACCTCAACCAAACATCTGTTTTATGCCTCCACCACCAGAATGATCTTATGGAGTGGAGAAAAGATGGTGTGGCCCAAAGCTGACCACACTCTGCCCAGGGGCCACAGAGGGAGAGAGAGGAAGCCAGGATATGATGGGGAAGTCTGCCTGCAGGCCGAAGGCGTGGTGACCCCGCCCTTATGGTGACCCCATCTGACCCAGAGGCTGTCATTACATTCATAGAGGAAATCAGTGCAGAATCAGCAGCAGGTTTTAAATGTGCCACCTTAGCTCCTCCCTAATAAACAAAAGCTGAAATGCAAGGTGAGGACCAGAACTTTCTCCAGTCCCTCTGCACGTAAGTGACAGCCAAACCAGGAAGTCCCACAATGCTGTTCTCAAAGGCAGCCCTCCTCCTCAGATGGAGACCATGGGACGTGTGCCCAGCCAGTTGATCACCTGCAGGTATGAAGCGATCAGCACCCTCAGCAGTGTCTCTCTCCTTGGACTTGAATCCATGGCCCATGGGAAGGCCCCTCAGGGAAGAAAGGATGTACATCCTCCTGCGGGCTTATTTACAATTCTGGCCCAAGGAGTCACTCTGTTTTCCCAAATTAGAGTACAGAATGCCCTTGCTTCTTGCACTGGAGTGGGAGGAAGGGACCTGGGGAAGTAAAATCAGTTCTTCCCTCTTTCTTCCAAGAGTACAGACTACCTTCCTAACTATTGCTGCACATGTGCTCATGCTATCTATTTCAATAGCTCTAGCCCAGTTTCCTTATCTGTTTGATAAACTCAATAAAGCCTCCTTTCAAGTCTTAAATCCATGGTTTTTGTGTCAGAGTGATAGAGTGACATGAAAATGGATTCACCCATAGAGAATTTCCTATAATTTCTTCATTAGCATTATTGTCTGCTGCTTTCCATCTCAGGAGTTATTACTTTTTCACTGGTACTGTTTAAATCCCTGTTCTACCACTGCATCACCTTGGGCAAGATACTTAAAGCTCTGAGGCTCTGTCTCCTCCTATGAAAATGGGGTTGACATTAGCCAGCTCGCAATGTCATCACAAAGATCAAATGAGATCATGTCTGCAAAGCATGGAGCTCAGAAAGTACTCTGGAGATGCTCAGCCAATGTTAATCCACTCCAGTTTGGCCAATACTCCCTGCTCAGAAAGAAATCCCTGCAGGAACATTCCTGACCTTGCCAGCCGCAGCCCCTTTGCTATGGGAGTAAGTGTTCTTCTGCTCCATCTATGTTCCTCCTGAGCAGATGGTGGTAGCCCCTGCTGGCTCATACCAGCTTGCAGGCCACTTCCTGCCCACCAGCATCATCTCCTCACAGCTCCACATTCAGGGACCTCACGCTGACTGTCTGAAATTGGCCGTGGTAGGACTGTTTACACTATGGCAATTGGTAATGCTACACATCAAAGCTCCCATCCTGGGACCTGTTTATTTGCTTACCTTGCTGGCAGGCTACACTTCTCCACCAAGCTACTTACCCAGACCCCACCCAGAACCCATGGGCAGATGGCTGGACATTGTGGGTAACTTTGGACCTAAGGCATAGCTTCTCTCCAAATTATACAGAGCTTTCCCAACAGTTCCCATGCGGCCATCACTGATTTTCCAATGACAGGAAAAGCCATCAAAAAAGAACATGTACCCAGGGGCAAGCAAACTCTTTCTCAGATCAGGTAAACCCAGTTGGAAAGCAAATGCTGGGAATTCTCTAGTGGTCCAATGTTGGGGTCCTTTAATGGACCAGGACCTGGTGGTCTGGAGGCGACGATAAGAAAGTGAAAGAGGGAAAGAGGCTGATAACTCCCTGGTTTACGCAGAAAACCAATAAAGTCCTTGACACAGGACTTGCATCTCTCACGAAGGCATCGGGCGCCCTCTCGAGGGGGGTGAAGGCACAGGGCGCCTTCTTGAGAGAGCTTCAGAAGCCTGGGCAGGAGAGTGAGCAAGATGGGTCTCTGTGTTCCAAGGAATCAGCCGAGGAGAGTGACAGAGAGAGAGAGAGAAAGGCACAGGGACTCAAGCTCTGATGGAGCAAAGGTGCTTTAATGATTTTTTTGTGAGTATATATATAGGCTGTAGTACAAGAAGTTTCTTTCATCAATGATAAAGATCAGAAAACCAAATGTACAATAACTGTTACCAAGGGAACAAGGGATGATGATGGTCACAAAGTCAGGAGACAATCCATATCTCAAGAAAGGGGATCAAGACTAGGCAGTTTTGTCATAAAGAGAATGTTTACTAAAGGAGATTTAAGCCTGTCTCACACAATGACCCCAGTTCCTGGGAGCAGCGTGCTGTTTCACTTAAGAAACAAAGGACTTGTGAGAAACAGCACATAGGAATCTTCCTGTTAAACATTTCCTGCAGTCCAATGGTTAGGACTCAGCACTTTCACTGCCACAGTGCAAATTCAATCCCTGGTTGGGGAACTAAGATCCCGCAAGCCTCGTGGTATGGGAAAAAAAAAAAAAAAAAAAAGGATAAAGAGAAGC